>CM062296.1:56442228-56728483 GCA_031216915.1 Pictodentalium vernedei | reverse complement strand
CCCAACCATCTCGCATGCATTTCCATCCACCCTCACACACAAACACATTCAGTCACTCTCTCTCTCACACACACACACCCCTCTCTTTTTTTATTCCCAATAATTTCCCATACACACTTAGCCCAAAGCCTCAGGCTAGCTGATGAACACATCCAGGCAGTAGAGATTTAAAGACTCGGATGCAGATGCTTATAAGTTATAATTAAGTTATGAGCCAACAAAGGCATGTCTATCCATATCCCTTGTCTAAAAAAATTCATGGATTTGGCATTATGACAGACGGGCATTATCTCCCTTGCACTGTTCAATTATTTCACTTGGAAAAAACAATTGTTCTTCGTTTGAGTGCTTTGATGATATCAGTCTCTCTCTCTCTCTCTCTCTCTCTCTCTCTCTCTCTCTCTCTCTCTCTCTCTCTCTCACGCACAGACCCACCAGACGCGGATCCAGGATTTTTTGAAAGGAGGACCGCTTATTACCATTACATTTAGTCGAAACTTGGACCCAAAATCCGTAATATAATTTTTTGATTTGGTACGTCCACAGGACGTACCAAGCCAAAAAAGTATATTACGGACTTTGGGTCCAAGTTTGGACTACCTCATAACAAAGTAATGATATGATCCTTTACGTATTTGCCCCCCTTCATGGGAGTCTGCCCCCCTAGTTGCCCCCCCCCCCCCACAAAAAAATTCTGGCGCCGCCACTGGTCTGGTCGCCAGACGTTATCAACTGTAAGCTCATCGTGGATGTTACTTTGGAACTTTAAATTTGTTTTCAGCAGTGGAAGTGACTACTGAAGCTGGAATTAGCATGGATGGTGGCATAGGTACAGATGAGTTTTTTTGTTAATATAGCGGACCTCACACTACAATGTCCATCTCAGCTCTACGTTTTGTGACACGACTAAGATGACTGATATTAAGCGAATCTCCAGTGAAACGGTTAGAAGGAAAGTGAATCGGCAGCCGATTTCGTATCGAACCGAACATCAACTTATGATACGAAATCGAATCGAATCTCGAAGCTTTGCAGGACTGCTCAAAGACAGGGTATCATTTAGTTATCGTTCGCCCATGCTGTCTGTTGCGTCGATAGCTTTTATTGGTGGCGGGGCGAAACCATAAAGTGTCTGACAGAAGTGACTGATGCATTGCATCGCTACATGTCAGAGGTGCCAACTGGCGATGCATTGCATTACCAGTTATGGTATTTTGTGGAAAAGTATCTTAAATTAAAGTATATTATGTACATGATATCAATAAAAAACGCACGGAGGTGAAAACATGTACAAAGATTCGAAATTCTAAAAAACATTTTTCGTTACACTTTGATCTTTTGCAAGTATAGAGTGAATGATGACAGACACACACAAATGAACTCTCCAATTTGTAATATATTTTGCAAAGACGGACCTTTCAAAGTCATACAAAAATGCGATAACAAGTTCGGTATTTATTGATGCAAAGTAAACACAGATTTAATGCTTAATCGTAGTGAAAGAGATAAAAAAAATGTCGGCTTTTGTTAACATCCGGACTTAATTCATGACTCAAAAGTCCCAGAGAGACATTTAGAAGGACCTTAACCATTTCACACACTACGTATAATCCACGGCATTCGAAAGATCTCGGTGGTTAGTAGGGGAGTCGCGAAAATGACCCAGATCTGGGTTTGTAAAGCTGATTTGCTCCGACTGCGATGGCTCAAACCGCGCCTTGTATCTTTTCCACTTATATCATCAAGGTTTGCCTTCGTTGATCTTGTTAACCTGGTACCCACCATTTTGACTTCTATGGTGACACGGGGTTGCTATATGACTCGAAGGTGTATTCCAAAATCCTCTAAAATGCAGAATCCTTGATTTCTTTCAGAATCGTTTTGATTAGAACAGCACGTAGTGTGTAGTGTTATAGGGCCCTAAATGGTGCGGAGGGCGTGTTTGATTAAATCTAATTACCCCAAATGGCCCGATATCTGACCAAGATCACCCATAGCGACAAAAAGTAACCAAAGCGGACCTCACAAAGCCGCCATCTAACTAATAACAGTAGCACAGAATGTTCAATGGATCTATTACTTCCTTGCTTCCTTGTCTACGGACCATGAAGACATTTTTCAACAATCTAACCTCAAGATCCTCATAACCTCATTAAGGTATTGTGGGGTCACGGCACCCCAGTCCAATCACCCCTAACTAGCAACTGCAGACCTTCGGAAGCCAATGTATGTGACCACAAGGACCAAAAGAAAATTCCTCAATGAGGTAGTATCTATCATTATTCATATCCTCATCTGGGTATTTAATTACCACAATCTGTGGCATCCCACTTCCAGCTCCCCTAACTAATAAACGACTGTCCTTTGGCAACATTTTTATTTTATAATGCCACGAGGACCATGAGAAAATTCTCTAATAAGGTATAATCTATCATTGCTCATCCGGGAATTGAACTACCACGTTCGGTGGCATCCCACTTTGGCATCATTTTTTTGAATGAAAATGCCTGTGGTTGTAGAATCCCTTAGTGTCATATGAGGTCATGGGGTCATTAGAAAACCCCCCAGTGGGGTATAATCTAGCATGCCTCATATTATCATCTTGGCATTAGGGCACTGACCACAGTGGTGATTTTGGGGTTTAGTGGGGACTGGTGGAAACTAGGTGGCACTAGTTGGGACTACTGGAGGATACCTTTAAGTTTTTACAGCGGTGGACGTAGACGAGGTGTCTTGTATTCAACGTTCAGTTTCTCTAACGACCAACGTGGATACGACTAAAATTTCGACGGAATTTTAACAAACTCTATAAAATTCCCCCTCTTTAAAATTCACTTTTAGGTGCACTCGTAACTTTTGATGACGATCGTTCTCGGAAAAACACTCACCTTTTCGCAGAGATAACACGGATCCTCCATTTATGTGATTTTTTTCGACAGAATACCGCCAAAAACACCACCGACGCGGATGAAATACTAGCCACCCAACGTCCATTCCCCCGAAAAATACGCAGTCCAAATCGAGCGGCGAATTTATCGGTGCACTCGAACCGGTCGTCGATGACGTAGTGAGTTTTTTGGCAAGGCGGGAGAGAGAGCTCGCGGAGTCTAAAACGCGCGAGGTGCGCCCGCTCCGGTCCACGATTATGTCGATATTACGAGTTGTGAGACGGACGATAACCAAATTGTTTTGACAAACGAAATAACAGAATTATCGATCAATCAGCATCGGCTTCTTTTCATCATAAAAATTAATAACCGTTCTTGTCATTAAAGAAAAGAAACTGAAAAAGTTGTTATTTTTTTACATATATTAATAAGAAATACATAAAAAAATAATATTTTTTACAATTAATAATTATTATCATAAAAAGTTGAACAATTCACCAAAAACATTTTTGACAAAAAATATTTTAATAATAAGATATAGAAAAAAAATATATTTTTACAATTAACAATTATTATCATTAAAAAAAATACACTCACAAAATTTTGTCATTAAAGAAAAAAACATGTTTAAAAAAGGTGTTATTTTTACATATATAATAAGAAGTAGAAAAAAACTAAAAAAAAATATTTTTTACAATTAATAATTATTATCATAAAAAAACTAATCAGTCATAACGTCGTCAGTACCTAAACAATCTGTATTAAAACTGAAGAGAATCGAGAGATATTCGAAATACGGTAGTAAAATTTATAGACTACAATCGCACGGCACCATCGAATTGAAGGACGTGAAGACGACTGAATTGAGAGAGGAATACAACAAATATACATTGCCTTTGAAATTGAATGAGATCGCCCTGGGTTTAATGTACGAATGTCAAGATGATCTATTAACCATTCTCAAGGAAAATGTAAAATTTTTCGATGCAGACGATCTGTCTCTAATCTACGGGAGTAATATATATCCGAACGTCTCTGAAGAAGTCGTCGACAAATTGAATCTGGTCACCGGGGAAGAACGAACGTTCGAGAATGTGAATCTAGTTTTCCCATGGATTTTTCAGCGGGGAAAGGATAGCACTCAGGAAAAGGATAGCTTTAAAGTTAGCATGCTCATAACGGACACGCACATATGAAAAAAGAGAGATTTAGCTCATTATAGATAGATTTTAAATCTCAATTCGAAAAGCTTATTAAAGTATTTATCATGAAGTAGTACTGTTTTTTTGTCCTTAAAAAAATATATATATATATATAATAAGAAGTTTAACATTTCACAAAAGAATTTTTTGAAAAATTAAAATAAATATTATATATACATATTAAATAAGAAGTTTAATACATAAAAAATGCCAAAAACAAAAAAGTATATCGTGGAAAAAAAATTATATTTGTCTACCAAACCTCAGTTGAAAACGTACTGTAGAAATCTAGGAATTAACAATTATTACCATTACAAAACCAAATAAAGATTGATCGGAGCCATGCGCAAGGAGACTTGTGATCTATCACTGGTGAAATTACAAGACAAAGTGCGTCAGTCGTTGAAATTGAAAGGTGTCAAATACATGGAAAAAATGAATGCATGAGTCATTTGCTCGACAGAAAGGGAATGGATGACAGATCTGTGGTAGTGACAAAAACAACTCGAATCGCGAAAAAAAGATGAGAAGATAGCGACGACAAAACAACGTCAACAAATGATTAGGGAGAAAACTAAGAAGAAGAAGAAGATAGCCATTAAAGGAAAAGTGGTAGAGCGGCAGAAGGTTTCGAAAGAGAATAATAAAAAAAATGAAAAGCGACACGATTCGAGATGACGATTTGTTAGAAAAAAAACAAATCAATGGATGCAATCGAGAGAGCAGTGAATAAAAAAAAGGTCTCGATGTTATAACGGATATCGTGATTGAAGTGTTGAAGTCACCATCGATTTTGATAGAACAAGATGAAGCCATCAAAGGACGGCTTAAAATTTTTGACGCGAAGCCCGGTCTTGCAAAACATGATCCCAAATCCTTCATGAAACGGGCGAAGGGTAGAGTGTTGAACGTAGTTCGAAAATATCTACGTAAGGGCTTAAAAATAAGAATGATATTGTATTGTCTGTTGAAAAAGGTCGACGCCCAAACGGGTAAGATCCTGGAACGAGGCGCCTTTTTCCGGCCTAAAAGCGAGATTGATTTCAGAGATGACGAATTAGTTGACGTTTATAAAGTGATAAAAGACAAGATGGTGGAATCTATGGCGACTTTTCAAAACAAGGGAAGTAACTGGACGTTCGAAAAGATATTGAATCTGGAGATTCACGTGGATAGACACGATCCTTTGAAAGCATCTTCCTACATAAAATTACCTTATTTCGTATTTAAAAAACAAGCTGTGGTCAATGTGAAAAATAAAGATGATAATGAGTGTATCAAATGGGCGATCACATCGGCCTTGTATCCCGTAGAAAAGGATGCTCAGAGAGTTTCCAAGTACTCAGAGACTTGTAAACATCTTGATTGGACGGGAGTGTCTTCTCCAATGCGGTTGAAAGATATCGGAGATTTCAAAAAGCTAAATCCCACCGTGACCGTTGGGATACGAGGGAAACGATAAAAAAAGAATAGACTATCCTCTCAGACTGACTTCGCACAAAGAGAGAGAAAAGATTGTTAATTTGTTATTAATTTCAGAGGGTGACAATCAACATTATTGCTGGATTAAAGAAATGAGTCGATTGTTGTCGAAGCAGATTTCAAACCTGAGCACGAGAGATTTTTCTGTCTCAACTGCATGAATTCTTTCCGTAGTCAAAAATCGTTGATGCTTCATCGGGAATATTGCAGCAAAAAGCAAGGCGTTGCCGTCGAAATGCCTAAACATAACACTAACGTGGATTTTCGAAACTACAAAAAAGATTAGCACCACCATTTGTCATCTACGCTGATTTCGAATGTTTCACCACAAAAATAAATTCTTGCCAGCCTGACGAGCATAGGAGTTATGTTGAAAAATAAGAGAAGCACGTCCCTTCTGGCTATTGTTATTATGTGCAATTTAAATTCAACTATCGACAATCGTCGGGTCCATTCATCTATACCAAACGTTCAGATGACGACGACGTGGCTCAAAGATTCGTAGAAGAGTTAGAATCAAAAATTCAAATATTATACGATAAATTTAAAAAACCTAAAGACATGATCACCACACCAGAGCAACAGCGAGAATACAACGAAACCGCCGAATGTTACATCTGTAGACAATCATTCAATAATAATTGTGAAAATAATAAAAAAAGTTAGAGATCACTATCACTACACAGGTCTGTTTCGTGGTGCTGCTCACAACAAATGTAATTTAAGATTTCGAGATGCTCAGTTCTATCTGGGGATATATCACAATCTCTCAGGTTACGACAGTCACTTGTTCGTTGAAAATATGGGTGTTAGCGAGAGGGAGCTGAGTTGCATCGCCCAAAACGATGAAAAATACATAAACGATGAAAAATACATTTCAGTCACTAAATGTAAAGTCGTCGATAAAAAGAGACCCATCGATGGTTTGATTGAGAAAATGAGTCCCATCCATAGAGAAATACGTTTCATCGATAGTTATAAATTTATGTCAACCAGTCTGGAAAAGTTAGTCAACGGTTTGAATAGGGAGAAATTTAAAATCATGAGTAATCATTTTAAAAAGTCGAGAATTGGTGGGCATTATGTTGAAGAAAGGCATCTATCCTTATGATTACATGAACAATCCCCAGAAATTCGACGACGTTGCTCTACCTCCCAAAGAAGATTTTTATTCGAAATTATACCAGTCTCACATTTCCAACGATGATTACGAACATGCGCAAAAGGTGTGGACATTATTTGTCATGGAATCCATGAGAGAATATCACGACCTCTATTTGAAAAATGACGTGCTTCTCTTGACCGACGTGTTCGAAAATTTTCGATCGGTGTGCCGTCGACATTACGAACTAGACCCGGCTTGGTATTTCACTGCACCCGGACTCGCTTGGGATGCTCTCTTGAAAACGACTGAGGTTTGACTGGAATTATTAACGGACGTAGACATGTTGGTCATGTTTGAAAAGGTCGTGAGGGGTGGCTTCTCTATGATTTCCACCAGATATACCAAACCTAATAATCCTTACATGGGAAAAAATTTCGATTTGGAAAAACCGAGTAAATTCAATTCACTTTCAGTTCAATTCACTTTATTTCACAGAATACAGATACAGTACGTTTTAAAAGAAAAATAATGTTACAAGATTTGATAAATGAGTAGATGTATACCGTGTGGAATGACATAGTCTTGCGACTGTCTTCCTGTCATCCCTTCGAAAAAAATAGAAAAAGCAAACAAAAAAACATGGCATTTAAAACAAAATTAAACAAAAAATAAATGTCAAATACGGCGAATGACAATTTGTTTAGAAGAAAGGTAGGTCTGGACAATAGATGGTTTATGTGAATAGTTCAGAACAGTGTTGGTTTAATTTGACATTTTAACTCCACTGTTAGATTAGTTGTTATTCTGACCTTGTGATCAACTTTGTTTCCAAAGTGAAAGAAAATACGATATTCCTCCATTTTAGTAATACGGATTATTAGGATATGTACAGTTGCAAAAACCATAGATATTTGGGGAAGGGAAAAGTAAGACCCCCATAGACGAACTAGTTATGTGAGCAGTCGGAACATCTCGGATTTGAGCAAATTATGTTGTCACTATAAGCATTTAGGAACTGATTGGTCAGTGTTTTTTTAAATGACACGTGGGGAGGAATTTTAATCTTGAATCTAAGTCACTCTATAATTTCGGGAAAGAAAAGTAGGGAAGAACGGCTGACAACTGATTGCGTGGTTTGTGTGTGGTTAGATTCCCACACTGTCTGGTATTTATGCCTGAGGGGTTTTCGTACATTTGGAATGTATTATTAAAACTGACAGGGAGAGTTTTTTTTAGTCCAATTGTTGATGAATATTAGTGAATGTAATTTGTAAAGATCAGTGAATTTAAGAATTTTCAAATCTTTAAAAAGAGGGTCGGTATGAGAGTTAAATTTGTTATTTACTATAATAAAAACTGCTTTTTTCTGCAAATTCAGAATTCGTTTTTTTGCAGGTGTGTTACCCCATACATAGATTCCATAAATTAAGTAGCTTTGGAATAACGTAAAATAAAGTACACATAAAGTTTGAACAGGCAAAATTTGTTTCACTTTATTCAGGACATAAATAGCTCTAGACAATTTTATACAAACAGCGGCCACGTGGTGATTAAATGTGAGATTTTCATCTATGTTAACACCTAAAACTTTTACTGATTTCATTTCGCGATTATCACCTGCTACTGTGATGTTTTTATTTTTTATTAGTATTTGTGTCTCTACATGGCTATAATTATAATTATCATTTGGGGGATGAAGAAGTAAAGCATTGGTTTTGTTAGCATTCAACGAAAGCTTGTTGGCAAGACACCAGTCACTAATTTTCTTTAAATGGACGTTTGTCCTCTCAGGCAATAAGTTAAGATTATTTCCGGATGTATAAGCAGTTGTATCATCCGCGAAGGACAAAACATTCATATCAGTCGATTGGGATAAGTCATTGTTATATAGAACAAATAAGAGTGGGCCGAGTACAGAACTCCGGGGAACACCGACCGCAACATTTTGGAGATCGGAGGAATCATTCGTAAATTGAACAAATTGAGACCTTCCTGACAGGTAGGTTTGAAACCAGGCGTTTGCTATGCCCCTAACTCCGTAATGTTCGAGTTTACGCACGAGTATTTCATGGTCAATGGTGTCAAATGCTTTTGAGAAGTCAAGAAAAATGGATACTGTGCAGTCCTTGCTTACTTTGTTGTTCGTTGCTGAAACGTAATTGATAAGATGCATTATCTGGTGAAAAGTTGAATGACCCCTTCAGAAACCAAACTGCAAATTGTAGATTATGTCATTTGCGTCTAAAAGGTCCATTAACCTTTTGTGCATTAACTTTCCCAGAATTTTAGAGAAAGAGGGGGAAATACTTATAGGCCTGACATTTGCAAAGGACTGCTATCACCAGTTTTAAAAATTGGTATTACTTTAGCAATTTTTATTTTGGATGGTACAACTCCAGCAAATACATACAGTATTGGGACACTAATAATTTGTACGGTTGGGCTATGAGTCATCCTTTACCAATCGGAAATTTCAAATGGGTCGAAACGTTGGAAGAAAAACAAAAATGCGGACACTGTCCTTGTATTGTAGAGGTTGATTTTGACTATCCGAAAATGTTACATGATTTACACAATGATTATCCACTAGCTCCCGAACGAATAAAAGTGAACAGCATCGAAAAACGCATTCCTAATTTAAATCACTAACGCAAGTGTGTGGTCTACTGTGAAAATCTGAAACATTACATCGATCGCGGGATGAAATTGATCGACGTGCGTCGAATCATTCGGTTCGACGAGGAGCCTTGGATGAAAAAGTACATCGATCTCAACACGAATTTAAGAATGCAGGCCGAGAGCGATTTCAAAAAAGATTTCTTCAAACTCATAAACAATTGCGTGTTTGGGAAAACTATGGAAAACATTAGGAATACAACTAACGTTCAACTCGTCATATCTGAATAGAAGTCTAGAAAATTAATCGCGAAACCCAGTTATCAACATAGAACCATATTCAATGAAAATCTAGTGGCCGTGCACATGCAAAAGACGCATGTAAGATTCGATAAACCCTGTTATCGCGGAGCGATCATCTTAGGCATTAGCAAGCAGTTAATGTATGAGTTTCACTACGATTACGTCAAACCGAAATTCGATTCGACAGCTAAACTATTGTTTATCGACACGGACAGCCTGGCTTACGAAATAGAGACTAGGGACATATATGAGGACATAGCGTCAGACGTGAATGAATGGTTCAACACGAGTAATTATCCCGATGATCACCCGTCTAAGATTCCAAAGGGTGTCAATAAAAAGGTGTTGGGTAAATTTAAAGATGAGAGCGGTGAATAGACAAATCACTGAATTCGTGGGTTTGAGATCTAAATTGTATGCTTATCTCATTGATGGTGAAGAAATCAAGAGATGTAAAGGCTTTCAAGCGTGTGTGACGAATAAAAACATCGCTTTCGAAGAGTATAAAGACTGTCTTTTCGAAAATTTGGCAGTGTTTAAAAAGATAGCTACGATTCAAAGAGAAATGCATGGGATATACACCAAATAAATCCATAAGATTGCGTTGACGGCTGACGACGATAAGATAATTATATGCGAGGATAAAATACACACTTTCACACTCAACATTATTCTGCGATATTTTGACAAAATCAAAAGGGTGATGAATGGAGTACGACTGAAGACATCGAAATGTCGTAAGTTTAAAAAAACTCATGGGTTTATAAATTGAAAAAAAAACAGTAGAAACAGAAAATAATGAATAAAGAACAAAATAAAAAAAAAACATATTATGAGTAATAAGAAAATAAAACACATATCCGTAGAAGGTGTCGTCTTACCCATCGAACCCCTATCCAGCATTGATCTATCGAAAGCAGCAAAAGATTTAAATATCAAACATTTTCGAGGTGTGTTTTTTAAAGATGCCTTGCCAAGAAAAAAGACTACGATTAGGAATGTGGAATTTTAAATCTGGACGATATCGGAGGTGAGGTCACGCATTTGGGTCACGTGGTTTTCAAATCAGAATAAAAAAATATTATTTCGATAGCTACAGAATCTCACCGCCGATAGAAATAAGGAACTATTTAACATCAGTTATTTACAATACCGAACGATTGCAAGCACCGGATCGAGTGTTTTGAGGTCATCTATGCCTCTACGTTCTCAAGAGATGGTCGGAAAGAGATCACTTTCAAGATATTCTCAACGATTTACATTAAAGAAGTTTTTTTTTGATATATATAGAGTGATATATAAATAGCAAATTTTTTTGTTGCATTAATTAAAATAATAAATAGACAATAAACATATAGTGTGTTTTTATATCTGTGCTATACAACGAGTTGAAATATGGTTTATTTTTTCGAGGCTTCGCTGTATAACACAGATATAAAAACACACTATATGTTTATTGTTTTTATCTGATAACAAACAGACACCCGTCTCGTGCGTCTACCCAACTTATATATGCTTCCCACGGCCCTCCAAAGAAAACCAGTCTACGAGACAAAAGAAATAGGACAAGACGCATAGAGTTGTGTCCCTTACATTACAAAATCGATGACGGCGATTGTAAAGTGCGATTGCACTTCTTGCATCATGTAACTGCGCTGGAACAAAATAAATTTCAACTATTTTATTAACAGTAACAAAACGGTGTGTCAGTAGAGTTATTCTTTTTTTGACATAGTTCCAGTTTTCTTCCGTGTTTTATGCTGTAGTCCCAATATAACAAATAATTTTGCGTTTGTTTACAATTTTTACGAAGTGTTTTTTTTCAGGTAGAGCAGACGAACTTTTAATTAGCGCAATTCCGCGAGTACTTTTGATCGAGGCCGTGACTATAAATAGTTCGCAGTCACCGCATACTAATTACTATTAACATTCAAGTAACTTGTACAATGTTTTGAAGCAAAATTTTAGTTTGCCTTTATTGAAGCAAAATAAATAAGAAATGACACCATCAGAGGATTTTGACAAAGTGCAATAAGCGTACAATTAAAACCTGCCCTGTGATATAACGATGTTTCATGAATGAATGAATGAAAATGGAATTGAAAGAGGTCAGAGGTCGTTCGCATAAATTATAATTATATACAACACCCGTTGTATATACTTCAAGTATATACAACGGTTGTTATACTCTATGGTTATCAGATAAAAAAATATATAATCTTAAATAATAAAAAAACAAAAAGCATGACAGTCTATAAATTCGGTCGCCCTAGCAATAATGAAGGTTCCTCTAGAAAGAAAAGAAGAACTACAGTCGAAATTGTTGGTGACATTGCCAACTTAGACGAATGATTCGTTCGGAGATACGAACCTTGACAAGAACCTTTAAATTTAAACAAAAAGAAAATCTACAATCTTCCCGAACCGATCGATGAGTCGGATGCCGTGACTAAAAATATGTTGATAGAGGAGATGAACATTTTCGGCGGATGATGAGAGATAATTGCGTGAATAAAGCCATGAACAGACGATCTCGACTTGAAATCTAAACGAGTGGTGAACAAGGCGGATCCTAGAGATTCGTGCGATGCCGCCACAAAAAGATATGCAGACGACTCTCACGCGAGATTCAGTAAACATCTGAGAGATCGCTACGTTCCTAAAGTGATGCAGTCCGAATTGAGCACGAATTCTAACAAGATAATTACTAAACAATATGTAGACTTGGAACTGAGAAAAAATAACGTCGACGAGCTGGAAATGAAATCGGATCTGGATGGGGGATTCAACAAGATATTGAATCTATCCCAGATCACTGATGCGGACAAAGACTCGACTGCGGTCAACAAAAGTTTTGTGGATTCTGCCCTACTGGATTATCAATCCTATCTGGAATCTCAAGTCGACGTATTGAATCTGAACAAAAAATCTGAAGGAACCATGGAAGATGGGATCAACATGGCTAGTCACAATCTATTCGGCCTCAATGACAACCCGGAATACGATCCTAGCGCAGTCAGTAGAGAGTACTTGGACGAAAATACGGTCTGGAGAAAAGGTGATATCATGGAAGGTAAATTGGACATGGGAAGGTACGCACTCACGAATCTACCAGATCCCACTCATATGGCGGATGCCTACAATCTGATCTCCGTCGTGGAAAAGATAAAATACGCCAGACAATTGATCACCATCTGGGCCGACGAGAGCGGTGCGTTAGATGCGAAAAAAAAGCCGAATGGTCCTTCGGAAACGGCGGTAACGGACCGTTGCACGGTCTGATTGGATACCCCATGCCCGTGGGAGGTGATATTATTCGAATGAGTCTGACTTCTACTTGAGCGAAAAAGCGATCGTCAATCTCGTGGTGAACGGTGTGCACACTCGAGCACTAACGTCTTCGGTACGCCTCTCAAGGTGAAGATGGGGTATAGGATAAATTTCAACAGGAAAACCAATAATCCCCAAGCTGCCACTTCAGTGGTCTCCTGTTGATCGAACTGGATCCTCTGAACAAACAGTGAGTACAAAAAAAAAAATAAAAATAATCTCTTTTTTGTGATGTAGGGAAAACAACTCCCCCAAAAATATAATTGGATTTTGAGACATGGATTTGTTCTCTCTCTCAAAATCCAATTATATTTTTTTTATTACTTTTTATTTTGTTTTGGTTTGACATTCCGAACTTACATATATTGTTATTTGTTTTGGTTTAGCATTCTTAAAACATTCGTCCATGTTTAAACAAAGATCCAACATAGCAATAACAAATTCTTCAAAAGCTGTTTCTCCTCTATCCATTAGCGTGTCTAGTAAATGTCTCACGCCGTCTTTCGTGGTTGTTCCCTGATTTGTAATTCTTTCTACCATGTCCGAAGTCAAAGTTATGGGTGTTGTCATTTCCAATCGATCCAATAGATTTAATAAATTCCTCTCATCTATGTTATCTACCAAATACATTCGATTTCGTCTCAAACATTCTCTATCTTGATTATTCATTTTTTTAGTTTTTTTTTATTATTTATTTTTTTATATTTTATCGACATTTTTGGGGGTATTTTAATTTCTATTTTTATATATATTATATCATCGAACGATAGACATTTTTTGTCCGTCCGATTCGAATTCTAACTCTCTATCAGACAGGACTAGAGCAAAGCCTCGGTTGTCCTCGGCACATTCTAATCGAATTGCATCTTGATCTGAATGTCGAAGATGCTAGTCTTGAGTCGCTCGCTCTGTTTACTAACATCGAATATGAACAGGGGATACATGGATTTGTATTCGGTGGGAGTGATGTTAGGATTACACATCAATTCATCCAGTCGATGATATTTTTTTCTGCAATCCACGGCGTCACCGTATAATCTGCAGAAATCGTTCTTATCAAAAGAGGCATTGTAATCGATGGCTGGATATCTCGTGGCATTTACAAATACTTGCATGTTTCTCAAGTTACAATGATCGAATCGGGAAGGATTTTTCTGTTGAGACCCATCCCTATCAGTTTGAAATGCCGCTACGATGATCTTTGTGAAGTAGATTTCACGGTCAATCTCCAATCGAAGTGATTGCTAGATGGTGGAATACTAGCTGTGTCACACTGTCTCATTCTAAATCCCACTGGTAATTAATTCTTCGATTCTATGATCTTGTAGAGATGTACTTTCTCCACGACTGAAGGCAATGCGTGTGGAACGAATCAAGATATCTTGTTCAGATGTATTTTACCCGCATCGGTCGCAGTGGGTCTCATGATGGCTTCGTCATTTCCTTTTCGAATCAACGTCAGATTGTGTTTGAATCCGTAGAGAATCTTATTGTAATCTTCCGCGAGTCCGAATATGTGTTTCAGAGGTACCCTGAACGAAAACGTTCCTTTGGGTCTCGATGTCTTGGCGATGTAGTTGAATCTCAGGGTGACACCGATGTTGGCTGCACGCATGTCGACAATGGTGTCTTTCACCCACAATTGATTGAGTCCTTTAGATTTCGAAAAATCGTCTGGATACGTCAAGAGTCCACACATCGTGGTGGCTTGTCCGGGATGAAACACGTATTCTATCTCTTGTCCTGAGAACACGTGTTTTATATTACTGAACAGATGCATCGTACCATTATTGGCTAATGTGATCACGGCATCATCAGCATAATCGCTTCCGTCTTTCTTGGTGAGACGCTCCTGTATCAATATGTAACTTTTGCTGGGATGAATGAACAGATCTTGAGTTTCGACGTTCATTCTTATTTCACCGGCATTGTTTAGACTGGTTCCAGTCATTGGTTCGTACTCATGAACTTCATATTCTTGAATGCTTTCATCTCTCAAAACACCTTCGGTTATATCTAATATATTCGTCATGTTTGTTTTTTGAAGTCTGTGTGTGTTAATTCACTTTTTTTTATTATTAATTGTTTTTCTTGTAATTATTCATTTTATTTATTTATTTTTCTCCTTTTAACTATATATATGCAAAAAAAATAAAAGTGAAGGGTTGGTTTTTCAAAATGTCATCTTCTGCAATTCTTGTTCGTAAAAAATGTTCTGATGATTTGTCAGCTGTAATCTTCATCATCCTCTAACACTTCTATTTTGTAAGTCATCAGATCCGTGTAAAATATTCTAACCATCTTAAAGATTTCTTCGGTCCATCGAGGAGTGTAAACGTTTGCGAAGAGTGACTTATAAGAAGTGATTCTCACTCAATCGCTGACTGCAAATTTCGGTGATTTGGACTCCTTCTTGATCTTGATCCTTTAGGGATAGAGATTATTGAAAACGCGTTTTTCATTTCGAGGATCGCTACCTTTCATGGGAGTCATCTTGATCGATCAAAGTCGCGTGTTGTTGTATTCTTCAACCAGTTCGTCTAGAACATCGATATATTTCTTGGTCTTATTCGCCGTGAAATAATTGTAAATTTTTCCCTTCATGGTTCTATTCCAACGTTCAATCAGGTTAGCTTTCCCCCCGTTTTCGACGGAATAGAGGTCAACCAATGGGTGAACGTGACTGTTGTAAAATTCCTTCCCTTTGTCCACCCACAGTTTATCCGGTTTTCGAGAAGACCTTGCAAATATGCTCTTCAGGGCCTCGGCCATGCAAGGTCCTGATTTATTCTTCAGAGGTCTCATCCATTCATATTTCGAAAGCACATCGATGACCGTCAGTATGTATTTAATGCCCTTGCTCCGTTTCGAATGTGATTTCATGTCGATCAGATCAGCCAACCAAATCTGATCCAGACCCTTTACGAATACCCTTCTCTTTCTAAATTTACGCATGATGGGCTTGTTTAGTTCGTTCGCCAATGTATTCTTTAATAATGTTTTCTGGACATTTTTTATGACCCCCATCCAAATCGACGTTAGGTACCGATCACTTTACCGACCATTGAACGTTTGAGTCTCTCTCGCCTAATGGGATTTGGTATATTTTTCAACGTAGTCAACATGTTTGTATCGCAGATTCGATTACGATTCTCGACGTCAGGATGTTTAGTGTAACACTGATCGTGAGCGTGAGTGGTCGAATCCACCCTACTGATGGGTTTGCTCCAAGATTTAGGTGTCAGATCTCGATTCAATCTCTTAGCTAATTTCGTGACAGGTCCTGTGAATTGATGTCTTGGCAGATGCATTTCATCAGGTAGATTATGAATCAATTTATTCGCCAAACCAGCACCACGTTTGACGAATTGCGTTTTTGTAGAACCATTTTTGTTTTTTGTTTTTTTTTGTATATATATATTTTAAGTATTTATTTTATTTTAATTTATATATAATTTTTCTTCTTCTTTTATCTATACATTTTTTCAATCGATTGCTTCTGGAATCTATTTGGGATCCAATAATTCATGAAACGATTGTCTCGCTTCTTCCCTACCTTTTTCAACAAGAGAATCCTTCAATTCTTCCTTGATAATCGGCCAGCTCTTGACTCTTATCTTCACTTTCTTGACTTCGTATTTTCGTTTTTCGATCAATATGTTGACGAATTCACCGTCTGAAATTCTACCATTTTTCAATGCCATAGAGATCTTATCCGACACAGAATCGATCTCTGCATCGGCCAAAACGCTGATGTTTTCGTGTTTCTTGGCCTTCACGGATAATTTCTTAGAGATAAAATTTCCGATCATACTGACGAATCCGGCAGTCAAAGCCAATCTTTCTATGGCCAATACGACCGGAAGAGCAACGACGGCATTCCACAATAGACTGATTCCGGCAATGTTCAAACCCACAGAGATCGTAATGAGAGTCAAATCCACACCACTCACAAATTTCTCTAATCTCGAATATTTCTTATTGTGCGAACAACGAGAATCTCTCTCTCTCATGTCAGATACAATCGAATTCTATTGATTTTGCTATTTGATACCTCTGCGCCTGATCATCACTACTTTCTGGTGATAGAAGAGGTGCTGTGGGCTCCACCTTCTCTAACGATGGATAGATGTTTTTACTTCGAAGTTCCATTTTCACTTTATTTTTATTTTATGTCTATTATTATATATTTTATGTATTTTTTTTCTCTCCTTATTATTTACTGAAAACATTTTTCAGTGGTTTCTTCCCTTCAACAAGGAATCCATAACAAAACGTGATTCCAATCGGAACATTTTTTTAGTGGTGGTGGTGATCGTCATCGTTAGAAAGATATGGGGAATAAAACACATCATCGTCGTCATCATCAGGAAGATATGGGAAATAACACTAAATGATGTCTAACACCTTTCGAAGAAATCAAGCTCTTGATTTCATGGAATCGTTCGTTATAATTATTATATATATTAAAAAAAAATTCTATTCTTATTATATTATAAGTTTTTTTTTTTTATTATTATGAATATCATAAGTTTTTTTTTTTATTTTCACCTCCTTATTATTTATCGAAAAACAAAAATTTAGTTTGGTAATGTTTTCTTACATGGAATCCATACATTTGTTTCTAAGGTTTTCTTCCCTTAAAACAAGGAATCCAACATTGAAAACCTCCTTTCGTGGTAGTGGTCCCCTATTTTCCAGCAAATATTTCAAAATGCATCCTCTCTTCATTGGTGAGACCTCGATGCTCTATCTTGAACTTTTCCAATTTAGTGGGTTTATGTTCTCTGATGCTAACTCCGAATTGCTTCCAACATTCAATCATATCATCACGTCGGACGCATCACAATGTGGTCATAAAATACATGGAAACAATGTCTTTCTATTCCACTGTGAGCCTCGAATGATCAATGTGATTAAATTATTTCTCTTCTCGACAGCCGAGGTGCCTTTCATGCATGATGTGAGGAAATTGTTTGTTCATGCGGACCACGTAAGCTCTGCACAGTGCCAGTCGGAGAAACCGAGCTCTCAATTTCATGGAATTGGTCGTTTTACTCATAATTATTTTTTAAAAAAAACATTTTCTATTCTTATTATTCATTTTTTTTCTATTACTATGAATATTTATATTTTTTTAAATTTTTTTTTTATTTCTTATATAAATATATAAAAAAAGGGTTTTTTTTGTTGAGTTATTATTTAACGGGAATTTTTTAGCGGTCTTCCCTTTTCCAACAAATATTCCAAAAGCATTCCCTGTCTTCCGTGGTGAGACTTTGATGTGCTAACTTCAATTCTTCCGATTTTGTAGGCTCGGGTTCTCCAACACAAGACACGAATTGTCTCCAACATTTGATCACGTCGTGACGTCAGACGTATTCAAATGCAGGCATGAAATACATGGTGATGGTGTCTTCCCATTCCATCAGAAGACACGAATTATCAATGTGATTAAATTCTTTCTCCTCTCAACAACCGAGGCACCTTTCATCCAAGACACAAGGAAGTTGTTCGTTCACACAGATCGCATAAGCTCTGCACAGCACTCTTCAAAGAATCCAAGCTCTCGATTCTGTGGAATCGTTCGTCATAATTTTTATATATATAAAAAATTTCTATTCTTATTATATATTTTTTTCTATTATTTTTGTTTTTTAGTATTATTTTTTTATATTTTTTCCCCTTTTATATCTATTACGCTTTTTTTTTAATAATAACTCATCTATTCTTCTCATCATCAAACGAATGAACGAATACTTCTCATCTATGACGATCGCGCGTATTACTATTGGAAAAAGATGACATTTTTCGTTCGAAAGTTGGAGTTTATGCCTCTCATATTTTGATAAAACCATCATTTTGTCATCGTCGTTGTCGCCGTCATTAGATTGATACGGGGATTTAATCGATAATGATTTTTAACCTTTCAGCAAATTCGATCCATGATCTATTTAATGCGAATGAGTGTAATCTGAGAATAAATTTGACACATCGTGAATAGATTTTTCAATATTTTCATCACCACCACAATCGAATATGTTAACTACGTTCAAAAAAAGTATATAACGACATTTCCCATAACTATAACATTCTACATATGTCACATCGTATTTTAAATGATCTAGAACATCCATAATGTCATAATCTTGGTAAGACACATTTTCTTCACACTTCATGTATTTTCAAAATAGCTTCGATTTAGGAATATGAATAACAATATTAAAGAAAACAATATTCCATACCAGTTTAAACATGCATCGTGTATGATTTGTTCTGATTGAATTGTTTCTAATGCATACTCGTGTAAAGATAGTAAAAAATCTAAAAGCTTTTCATAATACGAACGTCTTGTGAACACATCTGTTGGAAGTCATTTTCTCTCCTTTTGTTTCATTTTCTTTTTAATTGTTATTTTTGTTTTTTAATTGTTTTGGGGTTTTTTTTATAATAGGATACTCAAAATGGGTATATTCTTAAACGGCAAATTCTGACCGAACAATAAACCTTTACCAATCGGCCCCACATTTCTCGAGTCTTCAGATAGAGACCGTCTCCGTTGAAAGCATTGCCACATTTCCTCATGGGTCCTAGATGCAATCCTTTAGCAACGACGTCTACACAACACACGGCTCCTCCCTTCTTCAAAAATAGTCTGTTTCCTCTCTTCTTCAGAAACAATCCTCTACCCATTAATTTGTCGACTCCTGAACTAGTGAGTCCCGAGAGAGCTCCCACACCCAGAGCTGGTAACACCATCTTCGTGAGAATGGGTAATGCTTTGGTGGCGAGTCCCACCAATAGGGGTAAGAAAACGCCTTTCATTCCCAGATTGTATCTCAATTGGGCGGGACTCAATCTCACCGTCATTCCGGTTTGATTATGAATTGCTTTCTCCATGAGTTTTAGTCCAAGTGATCCGATCCCTACGGCCACTCACCCGATCTTCGTAACTGAATATAAATCTAACAGCCTCGCCTCGATGGCTCAACATTCGGTGAAGTTTAGCTTTCTGTCATTCGGATAGGTTCACGTTATTAATGATGTATCAACTACTACTAATATTTGCTGCTGTTTTTTTTTCACTGGACTATAATTTTTTTTTAATTAGAAATATTACAAGTTGGTGATTTTTTTTTAATTATTATAAATATTATGAATTTTTTTTTCATGTTTTTTATTTCTTATATAAATGTTTAAAAAAAAATGAAAAAAAAAAAAAATTTTTTGTTAAATGAATTTTTTTTTTTTTCAAATTATATTTATTTTATTTTTTTTATTTACTTTTTTTTCAAATTATTTTTCTTTTATTTACTTTTTTTCATATCTCTCTGATGTGAAATCGTATAGTCACTCTCTCTCTCTGTGAAGATCTAACAGATCCCCATTCTGATCCGTCAAAGTGGTTTCGATGCTATACAACGTGTCCAATATCACGGGTAGATAGACGAGATTTCTATGTCGCTCCACGATCTTGTAACCTGGAGAAACGTCTGGGAAAAAGTGAGTAGATCATAGTCTGAGCGCTACCATCGGTGTAACTTCTCGAGATCACATTGACATTCACTAAAATGCTATTGACCATGAGAATGTCGACCATATTTTCAGACGTGGCATGACCTCGATACATCTTTCGATCAAATCCCAACATCTTACTGATCGAATCCACTCGAAAATTATCTTCCAAGTCTAATATCGTCTGTAGAGTACTTTTATTGGGAGCGATTCTTATCATCTTGCTTCCGTGACCATCGGTCTTCAGTCTCATCTGGATGTGATGGTTCAGATCGTCTATGTCGTAACTTCCTTTGGGAATTTGTATCTTGAACCAATCCACTCCATTGGAATACTTGAATGCGTTATTCTTTTTGGTGATGGGAAACGAATAGTAAGTCTCGAGATTAACCAACGCCATCTCGTATCTCTTTTCCTTCTTCAATTCAATGGAAGGTTCGAATTTAGTCGTGATTCAAGTCGTATCATGACTCACTACAATTTGAAAGGATTGTTCTGCAGCTGCATTCTCGACTATCTGTTCTAATAGGTGATTTTCTGACATTTTCTTTTATTACAATTATTTATATATATTTTTTTTTTATATTTTATCGATATTGTTTTTTTTTATTTTCTTCTCTATTATTATCAGGAATATAAAAAAAAAAATTGTCAAATCCGCTTCGATATTTTCCGTTCTTAAATTCGCTAGTCAAATCGATTATCACGAAATTGTGATGTCCTTTGTCCCATACCTTCTTACAAAATTTCCTGAATTCTCCCCTACTCATGTCATTGGCCACGTAATCTCCATAGGTGTGATTGAGATTCTTGAGATCCTGACAAAAGAGACACAGAAAATTAGCATTCTCCCTTATCATCTGTCTGGGCAGTCGAAAATAATTCTGAGACAAATAGAAACAATCCACGTTGCTGTGATGTCCTCGAACAGAATACCATTCGCGTCGACTCTGTCTCTCCAACAGTAGATCATCAAAAATTATGAGATTCTTATTCTCTGACTTCAACTGTCTAGGATCGGGAACGTCGTCGGCATTCTCGTAAAACTGACATTCCACGTTCGAACACTCCAAGTTTCTCTTGGTCAATTCTCTCGCTGTTCATTCCAATATATTCCAAGTCTCGCATCCTTCGAATTCGTCTCGATTGTCAAAGATTCTCAACATAACATCCGTGGGTAATTTACACATCATGCACTCTTGAAGCAATCTATATTCCGGTTGAAAGAGCCGACTCTTGCCAAAAATGAATAATCTGTTGTAATCCAACCAAGCAGGTCGCAACAGTAGATTCATCAAGAGATTGGTCTTTCCGCAATTCCACTATCAGACCTCTTATGCTCTTGGGAAAGAACTCGTCGTTCGACCTCTTGGTCGTCACGTCATTCCAAGACATGTCTTTGATATTCATTTGTTTTTCTCTAGTTTGTTTTTTACTATGTTTTGAATTATGTTTTTTTCCATTTTTTTTATATTTTAATTTCTATTTTTTATATAGAAATAAAAGTTTTTTTTTATTATTTATAAATCACTTTCAATCCCGATCTTTTCGTCATTTTAGCCAAGTCTTGTATCGGTACGACATCATCATAGAAATCTCTCCTACTTTTCGGTTCGATTTTCGATCGTTTGGCAGGTTGTGGAGTTATCAATTTATTAATCAAAGCATCGGCACCTCTCTTATCGGCTTCTGAATCTATTCTAACACTCGCTTTGGTCGCAGATTTCTTACCCGCGTTGATCGCCGTTTTTCCGATTTTGAGAGCGCTCGACGCGATCTGTTTCGTGGCATCGCCGGTGAATTTACGAATTAAAAATCGCATGATCGAATCGACGATGCCCGATCCGCCATAGACGTAAGATCTAGCATATCCTTTGTTATTTATCACTAATTTTTTTTTTAATTATTATTATTTTTTTTTTTTAAATATATATTTTTTTATTTTTTCTCTCTTACTATTTTATTATTTCAAACGATTCATCAACTTTTGATACTCCTTCTTAGTCAAGACTTTCTGCCTCAACAATTTGGCGCACACGCTCACTATCTCGTTATCCACTCCGGTGTTACCAGCCTCCCTGCTTGCCATCAACAAACTCAATCTCCCCAACAAGGCATCGGCATTGCGCGGAAGAAATATCGTGTCGTTCATTCCCTTTCCAGTCGTCGATTTCACGAAATACTCGTTCGCCTTCCATGTGGGTTCCACCACGTTATTCCACTTGTAACCTCTCTTATCCTTTGGTCTCGTCTCTTTGGGATCGTTGTTCGTTTTCATGGCGTGAGTCTGAACCAGAATGTCTCCATAATTTTTGTAAACCTCCTCGGTGTAATCGCCGGGTCTCTGGTGAGAGAACAAAGTATACTATCCGTCAGTCATTTCGTACCTATTCGGAACGACGATCAAATAACGACCTTGAAGCGATGACACTTCCGTGTCACCCACGAACATTTTATCGCCATCGTCATGAAATCCGTACATCTGATCTTTCACGATTCCACTACCATCGTCAAATCTGCCCAAAATGCTCCAAGCGTCGTTACTATCGACGCTACTCGCATCGGGTCGATCCTCTCCGGAGTGCCTTTTCTTTGCCTTTTCGACGAATAACTACCGATGTTCGGCCTCAATTCTATCCGGAATGAAATCAGAGAAAGTTCTCGGTGCTAAAGTACCGGGTGCGAAGCGGTCATTCTCTGAGAACCTTCTTTTATGGGTCTCAATTCCTCGACGATCTCGTTCCTAGCTCGTTCCTGAACCTCGGTGACGGGTCTGAACAACTTGGTCGCCTCTCGTCTCAATCCCATCTTTCCCAATTGCTTGTCCCTATCCTGCGCTTGAATATTCTCCTTACTTCGTATTAATTTGCGAACCTGCTCGTCCCTTCGCTTCGAATCTCCTGTGTGTAGAAACATTGTTTTTATTTATTATTTTTTTTTTATTTTTTTAATAAAAAAATAGTTATTTTTTTGTATTCTTATTAATATCTTTGAATGTTGTTTTAGAAATATCTTTTGTATTCTTATTTTTTGAATGTTGTTTATATATATTTTAAAAAACAATTTTTTTTATCGTCCGTCTCACAACTCGTAATATCTACATTATCGCGGACCCGAGCGGGCGCACCTCGCGCGTTTTAGACTCCGCCAGTTATCTCTCTCTCCTTGCCAAAAACCTCACAACGTCATCAACGACCGGTTCGAGCGCACCGATAAATTCGCCTCTCGATTTGGACTTCGTTTTTCCGCGGGAATCGACTTTGGATCGTTAGTATTTCATCCGCGCAGGTGGTGTGTTTTTGGCGGTATTCTGTCGAAAATATTCACCAAAATGGAGGGTCCGTGTTACCTCTGCGAAAAGGTGAGTGTCTTCCGGAGAACGATCGTCATCAAAAGTTACGAGCGCACCTAAAAGTGAATTTTTAAGAGAGGGAATTTTATAGAGTTTGCTAAAATTCCGTCGAAATTTTAGTCGGATCCAGGTTGATCGTTAGGTTTATTATGTGACTGATAGTTCAACATTGCATGCCAACGCTAGCATTAATAATTCCCCTGAACCTTTTGTTGGTAATTTCGATTGAAGTGAAAACGAAGTAGAAAATATGCAAGGAGGAAGATAGACCTGCATTATGGTTGTCCTCACTCCGCAACTTATTTTCCCCGAAACTGTGTGGAATATATTAAACACATCGAATAAATGCATATCGCTACAATGAAGTGAGGTCGCCGTATCATGTCGAGTTGAGGAGGTCAGATCGCCGGATCAAACGAGCTGCCGTTGGCAGCGAGTTTGATCCGGCGATCTGACCTCCTCAACGAAACGTGATTAGACGATCCAGATCACTTCTGGGTTTATTGTATGACTTATATTTCCACATCGCACAACAACGCTGGCACTAACAATTTCCCCAACCTTTTGTTGGCAATTTGGATTGAAGTAAAAACGAACTACTTTTGTTTACACTTATTTTTGTGACAGGTGTACACTTCCGGAGAATCCCCCGATGCGTATGAATGCGATAAACAAATTGGAATACTTAAAAAAAAACAGACCGCCGTACAAGCTCACCCATTCCAGTTCGGAGTAAAGTACTCTCTGCGACCGGAACAGTTAATTATGTCAATTCGAACGCACCCGTAAATAGTCCGCCATACTATAGTGATACGGAATCGGATTCTACACTGTGGATTTTCCGGGGACCAGGACAAGATAGTCAAACAGTAGCGATATTGATCGGTTAAAATTCCATAGTCATATAACATCAATTCTAGTCTCGCGGGAAGGAACGAATCTTTATCTAAGACTAAGGATGCACGATATTCAAAAACTAAATACCGGTATCGGTATTCAAAAAAATACCGCGGTATACCGGTATATCGAAAACTGTCAGATATATGTACACAAGTACCACAATCGGGACTCGAGAAATCACAGTCGGAACGAATTGGCATGCCTTGATGATGCAGTTCGAAAAACCTTTACCCAACGCAGACGATTTTAAAATTTATTATTTTCAAAATTAGTTTTTTATATTTTAACCAAAGATTTCAACGAGCTCGTTCCAATGAGGGGGTCACATGATATAGTTTTGCTGAAACTTTTGAAAATTATTTTTTCAACTGCTGAATTTGTATATTACGAGGGCTCAAGCAGACGATTCCTTGGATAAAGGGATAATATTATTCATTCGGAGCTATAGTTAAAAACTCAAGACATTTTGAAAATTAAATTGAGGGTAAATAAGTAATGACGATAAACCGATATTTTTGTAATTACACCGGTATTCAATCGATATTGGTTTGAATACCGGTATATATCGGTTTATCGATATACCGTGCAGCCCTTTCTAAGACTACAATCTGGATGGAATTGTGCCGACTGGAAAGAAATCCCACACCTCTCTAAACGCCCTCTACCGACGCCGTGGTTAAGGTTTTGCCAACACCATTACGGACAACAAATGGTTTAGGGTGATAAAATTCAAACAGAAGAAATGCTAAATTATTGGGTCGTGGTTAGTCAGATAGACATATATTAATAAGTTCGTATGATATCCTTCTGGAGCTAAACAAAGACAATATTTGTCCATGCAGTGCTTCACATAAATACAGATCATCATCCATTATGTGCATGTCCTGCGATTTGTATCAGATTCGAGGTGGCGTCCAAAAAGGGATCTCAACAATGGAACTATATTGGTGTGCACTCTGGCAAACAATGAGTAACGCGCTCACCGCAATTGTCAAAGTTGTGTTGTCAAAATATTCAATCTCAATGTCACTTCCTATGATGATTCGCTTGACTTTACGAATTTCCGACGAGAACACATCCTCAGGAACCGGGTTGGTGTAATATTGAATTGTGTAGTTTCTATTTATTGTAAAATTGTTAACCAATCGCACGCAACTCTCGCTGTCGCGTTACCGGAAACGAGTCGTCTATGTGATACGGAATCAGAATGAGTCATTTATGTGATACGAAATCGGAACACATTATGTGATACCTACTGTTTCTCGCGGTTTTCAGGCCAAAATATGTATGATTGTTAAATTAAAAAAAAAAAAATTAAAACGTATTCGTGCGCCAAAAAGCGTCTCTAATGTTAACTTGGAGGCGAGAACTTCCAACAGACGCTAATTTTTAAATATTTTTTGTCCAACTGTACTGGAAGTTTCTTTCAAAACACGGGAAAGGATTAATAACGGCGCGTCTTATTCCGGCCAATAAAGGCGGACGGAAAATTTCGACCAGATCGTGACGGCGGAAAAGTATTGTACATTTCTCCGATCACAAGTCTGTAATACATGGGTGCATACTGTACAAGTTGACATCTGGAGATGGAATTTCTGTGACCATTTTATTTCTGTACAGTATAGCTATCGTGGACTTGTCATAATCTACGCGTGGGCGGTGATGCCCACGCAGGCGTTTACCAGGAAAGAAAAATCAGCAACAGCAACATTTTAATTCATGAAGCCCCGTGTTGTAACCGATGTTTCATTGATTTAATTGTTGATGATTATTCCTATATGTTTGTTTGAAATCTAATATTATTGCGCCACAAGTTGTGCTCCTAAAATATTATTTTGTTATCAGTTCTGATGCGATTACGGTACAGTGGCGGCCGGTCAATAGGGCCTGAGTGGCCAATGGCCAGGAACCCCGGGCTCCAGGGGGGCCCCAAGGGCTCAAAGGAAAAAAAAAATTGTAGTTTTTTTGGGCCCCCCTCTTTAAAAAATTGGGCCCCCGCAAAGAAGTTAATAATTTACAGGCTCATGTGCATAAATGAAATTTCTCCGCGCGCTCCTCGCGCCAGAATAGAGTTTGTCATCAACACGCCGTTCCGTAGTCTCCGCTTACAGTGAACCGAAAGTAATACACGATGACAGCTTGTCCAACAAATCCAGAAGAAGCCGAAGGAAGAATCAAAAGTTTCATTAATAGACAACTGAATTCTCCTTTCTTGATTGAAGGATTTGGCGTTTTTCATCCATAATTTTCAAAACTTTCTCCCACCGGGCCGCCCATGGTCGGCCCGGTACGTCCTGTGTCCGAGGGCTTCATCATAATTAGGGCCAGACCCCCCCCCCCCCCCACAAGGACCTCCGGCCGCCACTGTCACGGTAGGAGACTTCTAGGAGCCAGTGGTGAGTGATGTCAACTCTATGAGTTGATTACACATGTGCTTCGTGTTCTACACATCACAACCTTCGTTTTGATGTATAATTTGTGTATATTTAATTTGAATTTATTTTATTGAATCAGAGGTTGTGATTTCAAAATAAACAAAATTCTATAACTGAAAAACACGTTAATGATACCTGTGTTCTGAGAATGATCAAAGACAGTAGTTATTAACCCTCTACCCAACGCCGACGATATCAAAATTTATTATTTTAAATATCATTTTTTCAAATTTTTCAAAAAAAATCAACAAAACCATATCATGTGAACCCTCGTTGGAACGAGCTCGTCGAGCTCGTTCCAACGAGGGGTCACATGATATGGTTTTGTTGAAATTTTTTGAAAAATAATATTTTTTCAACTGCTGAATTTGCATATTACGCGGGCGGATGCGGGCGATTCGTTTGGGTAAAGGGTTAACCCTCTACCCAACGCCAACGATATCAAAATTCATTATTTTAAATATATTTTTTATTTTTAATTTTCAAACAATTTCATCAAAACCATATCATTTGACCCCTCATTGGAACGAGCTCAATAAGCTCGTACCAATGAGGGGTGACATGATATGGTTTTGCTGAAATATTTTGAAAAATTTAATTTTTTTAACTGCTGAGTTTGCATATTACGCGGGCGGATGAAGGCAATTCGTTAGGTAAAGGGTTAAAATCAACGGATTCGGAAGAAATTACAGATGACTAGTCCGTCGTCATCATGGCACAGCAGTCAGCAGTGAAGGGTGGAAATTTACCCTCCCCACACACCCCTCCCCTCCCCCTACACACACGCACCTCCCAGCAATTTACCGACTCTGGGTACTGCATGGCCACTCTGTCGATGGAATGTGTACTGAAATGAATTATTAAATACAATTAAGCGTAATTACATTCCAAATCTATTGGTTTCAGAATTAACCCCAATATAGTGGGTTGAGAGAATTTATTTATTTATTGGTGTTTAAGGTCACATATTTCTGCACAATGGCTAATCATGACCGCGACAGTTTTATGGGTGGAGGAAGCCGGAGTACCCGGAGAGAACCACCGAGCAACGGCGAGCAACTGTCAGCTCCCCAACATACTGACTCCACACAAGCAGGGTTAGCATTGGTTGAAGACAGGTGCACCATCGACGTGCAGTACGCCTTAGTACACAACGCCACCGTGCCCCCACGTGGGCAATGGGGGTGAAGTGTCTTGCCCAAGGACACAACGCGGTTGCCGCAGGTGGGTTGAGTGAATATGAACCCAATTGGGTTCATATTCACTCAACCCCCATCTGATTTGGGTTGATTTTTAACCCAACCGGTGGGGGCGCGGTAACGTCGCGGTAACCGGTTCTCGTCAGCTCGCCGAAGTTAAGCAACGTCGAGCCCGGTTAATCCTCGGATGAGTGACCGTCTGGGCGATCGAATCGGACTCCCGTGTTGTGTCCTTGGGCAAGGCACTTAACCCCGATTGTCCACACGGGGGCTCGAAGGCGCCGTGCACTAAGGCGTACTGCACGTCGATGGTGCGCATGTCTTCAACCAATCTATCCCTGCCTGTGCTGCAGTGTGGAGTTACGATGTTGGGGAGCTATGCAGTTGCTCGTCGTTGCACGGTGGTTCTCTCCGGGTACTCCGGCTTCCTCCACCCGTAAAACTGCCACGGTCATGATTAGCCATTGTGCATAAGTATATAACGTTAAAAACCAATAAATAAATAAATAATAAATAAATAAATAATCCAACCGATTTTAGAGTGTAACAAAAACACGGCTTAAATATGACTTTCTTATTCTTTCAGTTAAATAAATATACCCGTGTATACTTGCGCCATCATATTGTATTACATAGAGAGTAATCGCTTGACTGCACTGGTTACGTGAAATATTTCATGAGAGGTGAGGGATGTTGTACAAACACGAGAGCCTGAATGCGCACAAGTGTTTTAGAATATAGTCCCTCGCCTCGAATGAATTATTTCACGTACCATCCCAGTCAAGCAATTACTCTATTTATTACTTTTCATTGTTAACTATAATTATATTATTTAACCCTTTACCTAACGTGACGGCCAAAACCGGCCAGCGCTATTTTCAAAAATCGCCAATTAATTTTCATTATTTTTTCATTTTTCGTGTCTAAAACATAGGTTATGACCCCTCATTTGAACGAGCTCGTTCCCATGAGAGGTCATAACCTATTTTTGGGGGACAAAAAATGAAAATAATAGTTTTTCAAGAATTTTTTTTTTTTCAAGTGTCGTCTGCTTTTCATGTTAGGTAAAGGGTAAAAAAAGCATATTTTATTACAAAAGAACAACATAGACAGTTTATCGACATTAAAATTTAACAATAAGAATGTCACTATTACGGCCAAAATCTCAAATGCCGATAATACAGAGAAATGAGTTTGGCAAGAAATTTCCCTTGTTTCCAAACCAACGCCACGCCCATGATTCTCCAAACTTCCAAGAGGGACCTATTTACTAGTACACAATTCTTAGCAATGTACACATATCTCACACTGCACATTCACACACGGTGGATGAGCCGAGGTGTGCTTGCGTGTTACTGCACAACGTGCGAATATCATGTACAGTTCATGGACACATACAGCATCTACTGCTCTTGTGTATGACTGGGCCTCGTTACCCCGATATTCGCAGATGTGTCTGCTTGCTAGTACAAATGAGACGCAATATTTAAACAGCGCATGTCAACGCTGGCATTAACAATTCCCCCAACCTTCGCGCTCGATGTGCCGAGATGTACTTGTGTTCTTATATACAAAGTGCGCAACACACATGTAGCACACAGGCACAAGCGACCTTTATTAGGCTCAAGGTTATTGGTCACTCTACCTTGGGATGACCTTCATTACCCCACTACCACACTTGTCCAGTGGTTGTGTGTAATGTGCAACGATATGTACACATCGCACGGGGATATACCGGTATCCTACAGTCAGTTTATGCCTATGAGTACTTCATGCTTCACCCGGATATTTCACTTGCATCAGGAATGCAAATAGGGTGAACTTAGCTTCCAGCTCATGTTTCAAGTAAAGACATGAAAGTCTCCGACAGTTACATTTCAGGTAAACAACAAGAAAATTTGGTGTAACTTGGACGTTTCTCTACAAATTTTCAATTCAGTTTTTACCAAAGAAAAAAAACTGGGTTGTCTTCTTCAAATCGCGATAACATGGCGAACCGAATTTGTATATACGCGGAGTGGAACCCTGTTTATTGAATAGCCTCTTCGCCAATGAAAATTATTCAAATAACAGGAGTATTTAATTAACAAACTTGGTCTTTTTCTATAGTTTTGGCATAAACCGAAGAATCGTTCTATTATATCTTATTTGACAGGGCCCTTGGAGATCTGCCAAAAGGACATAATAGATTAAATGTCTGTGTGACGTGCACTGAGGCAGTACTGTTAAATAGGTCCGTGGGCAGGAGGAATTCGGTTATTGCCAGGGCAATTTATCGACACATTAAATTATTTAGTGTATCCAATTAACAGGAGATTACTCTATACCTATCTGCAATTAACAGTCAAATTTGTACTCAGAGTGTTGTAAATGGTTTTGTGTTTGGATATTATACTTCGTTAGCATGGTTATTCAATTAAGAGATATGCAATTAAGTGGAGTCACTGTACGAGTATTTGCTATATCATATTTTGTTTTCTTTTTTTGGAAGGAGGCTTGGGTGGCGGGGGTGGAGGGCGGTTGGCGACACCAGCCCTTACGAAATTATTCTTGTGCAAATAAGAACGTTTGGCAAGACCCTAAGGTTACGTTCGACACAATCCGTTTCTTCCCGTGTCGACGCCACAGACAATTATGCAGTACAGCCCTGGACTGGTGGTAATCCACGCACGGGCAGTGATGTCCACGCATGCGTTTATCAGGTAATAAAAATAACCACCAACGAAATTGTAATTAGAGACACACCGGGTTGTACCCGGTGCTTCGTTAATTAAATTTTTGAAAATTATTCCTATAATAAGTGGTACGATCTGTGCCAAAAAATGTGGTGCGCTCGAAACGGCCATTCCACACTACTGACAGCTAGTTTGGCCTCCTCAACGAGACCTGATGCGACGACACAGATCACTTCACTGTAGCGACAAATGGTTTATTATGTGACTGATAGTTCAACATCGCATGCCAACGCTAGCATTAACAATTCCGCCAACCTTTTGTTGGTAATTTCGATAGAAGTAAAAACGAAGCAGACTAGAGAAACAGAATTTACTGCATCCAGTAAATTCAAGTCTGTGTGAAAAAGGTTAAAGTATCAGGAATAAACTTTACAGAAAGAGAATTTATGGAGGCTTATCTTCTGGTGTAAAATATTTTTTAACAAATCAGAAATGGTTTTTTTGTTAACAGTATTTACAGATATTCATACAGGAATCAGAACAATTTTTATAAGAAACCAGAAAAGGCATATATGTGACCAGCATTTAAAGGGTTCGATACACGAATCAGAAATGGACAATTTTGGCTCTGCCCACTAATTTGAGTGATGAAATACATTCATAAACTTTAGAAATACATTAAGGTGTAAATGCATTTCCCAGTCTTTCTGAATAATATGCACTTGATGACCTCATTCAGGTGGACCATATATTGAATCTCCAGCAATGTTTAACTCAGTCGGTGTAGTCCCATGTCCACATCTACATTGAAGAATGAGCGCAACCCACTTTGAAATAATGGCTCCACCAACTTCAGATCTGTCATCTGACATTCAGATCAAACGGGCGAAAAAAACATAGATGAGTGCAAACTGGTTATTGTTAACCAGCATGCCAAAATGCATAGAGATAGGGTGGTCCGTATTTGAGTTGTCGCGCCGACAAAGGGTGCATAGACTCTATGTCGGAGATATTGTCATAAAAAACTTAAAAAAAAACCCAAGAGCTCATTTGAAAGCCTGCTCTTAAAAGAGCATCTAGTGACCTAAACAAGGCATATATAAAACTAGAACCTCTCTAATAAATTAATTTTAAACAGTCATCGCACTAACACAGTTAACAGAACATTCAACTATGTCAGTATTGCATCTTTTACCGGCATCCTGACAGTATTGTGATAACAAATCTCCAGTGTAGTTTTACAATTACATGTACACTGGAATTCTTCATTATCAAATTGTTTGTTTTTATATTAACTTGGTTTGGGAATTCATTCTGTACAATGAGATTAAATAAATAGATCATGTTATTGTATGTGACAGTCACAGCTTTCTCCCCACTTCTTTTTGTGAAATTCTTTCATGGAGAAAATATTCATACAGGAATCAGAACAATTTTTCTAAGAAACCCGAAAAGGCATATATGAGCACACCATTTATAGGGTTCGATCAAGGAATCAAAAATGGACATTACTGCCGCTACCATTTATTTGAATGATGAGATACATGTATAATCTTCAGAACTGCATTAATTGGTATAAAATGAAATTCCCAATAGGTCGAAAAAGTATGCATTTAATGACCTCTCTTGACCGCATAGAGGTGGACCACATTTTGAACCTCCAGCAAGTTTCAACTCATTTGGTGTAGGTACCATTACTATAGGTCATACTAAACCTGAAGTATGAGCATAAACTACTTTATAAATATTAGCTCCACCAACTCCGGATCTGCCATATTTGTAGATGATGACAAATGTTCATGTTAGCAAGGCAATGATGAAGTGCATGCATGGTACCTCTGGAAAATATATTGCAAGTAAAAAGGTTCAGTAATGTTGGAATGTAGACGTTGAAAGGCCTTGAAGACCCCCAAGAGCCTGTCTAAAGACTTTTTGGCATTGTCAAAATACTGAGGTCCCATCTATATCCATGTGTTTTTAGAACAACACTGTGAGAATGGAAATGGTTTTCATTATTCTCAATGATTTTTTCGAAGAGAGGTGCAGCATCGAAGTGCAGTACGCTTTAGTACACAGCGCCACCGTTTCCCCATATTAGGATTTTCAGAGGGTGTTAAAATATTCGCTTTAAATATTCCATTTTAATCCTTTAACCCTTTGCCCAGATGGTAGAGGTGCAGGCTGCAAGCCGAGAGGTCCTCGGTTCGAATCCCACCTGCGGCAACCGCGTTGTGTCATTGGGCAAGACACTTCACCCCCATTGCCCACGTAGGGGCACGGTGACGCTGTGTACTAAGGCGTACTGTACGTCGATGGTGCACCTGTCTTCAACCAATGCTAACCCTGCTTGTGTGGAGTTGGTATGTTTGGGAGCTGACAGTTGCTCGCCGTTGCTCTCTCCGGGTACTCCGGCTTCCTCCACCCGTAAAACTGTCACGGTCATGGTTAGCCATTGTGCAGAAATATGTGACCTTAAAACACCAATAAAAATAAAATAAAAAAACCTTTACCCAACGAATCGGCCGCATCCGCCCGCGTAATATGCAAATTGAGAAGTTGAAAAAATATTAGTTCCAACGAGGGGTCCCATGATATTGTTTTGTTGAAATTGTTTGAAAATTTGAAAAAAATGATATTTGAAATAATAAATTTTGCTATCGTCTCCGTTGGGTAAAGGGTTAAATGGTGGCGCAGTGGCTGAGTTGGCAGAGGTGCAGGCTGCAAGTCGAGCGGTCCTCACTCTGTCCTTGGGCAAGACACTTCACCCCATTGCCCACGTTGGTGCATGGTGGCGATGTGTACCAAAGCGCACTGCACATCGATGGTGCACCTGCATTCAACCAATGCTAACCCTGCTTGTGTGGAGTTAGTATGTGGGGAATCTGATAGTTGCTCGCTGTTGCCCGGAGGTCCTCCTCCACAGGTACTCTGGCTTCCTCCGCCCGTAAAACTGTCCTGGTCATGGTAAACCACTGTGCAGAAATATGTGACATTAAACACCAATAAATAAATAATCCTTTAAAAAATGAGCTCATTCCAATGAAGGGTTATAAGCTATGTTTTTCAAGCAAAAATGAAAAAGTAATTAAAACTGAATAGACATTTCTGTGTATAAAGCTGACCGGTTTTTGCCGTTATGTTGGCTAAAGGGTTAAGAATCCCTTAGTTTGGAAAGCACACTGAAAAGGTGTCCCATTCCACATAGAATTAAATGTTTCAGAAAAGAGAGCGAAAAAACATTCTGTAGCCATGAGTTATATTAAAGATATTTTTTTACTCACATCGAAGTATTAAGAGGGTTAAAATCTGACCATTCAAATATTCCATTTTATTACTTTTGTAACTGTGATAGGTGTTTCGAGAAAGCCACACACCACTCCATCCCAAAACCTCTCAATCCTGAGTTATGATTGAGAATAAATAGATTTTTACAAAAAAATGCTTTGAAAAGTGAAGGTTTCTCTCTCTCTTCAATGACTGAGACTGAAGTTTTGTAACATGATACAACATAAATATACAGTGCTGTTCAATGTAACAAAGAATTCTATCTCAGCTTTCTCTCTGGAGATTTATGTTTTAGATAATGGTTACTGCTTCAGCTAACTCATTTCCCAGTAAATGTTGTAAACATATTTTTAACATCTAGAGCCCGAAGGCCCCACATGCCTCCAAATCATAGATGACCAAATACCAATGGCAGGCAGTCTATCAGTATACCAAAAACATTGAGATAGGATTGATTGTATTTGGGTTATCATGTTGACAAACAGTGCATAGAAGACATTCTATGAATGTTATTAATTTATTGGGGTTTAACGACACTTCAACAGCTAGGCCCGCCTCGTGTCGTACAGTTTTTACGGATGGAGGAAACCAGAGAACACAGAGAACCACCAAACAACAACAACAAGCAACTGTCTGGATCCTCAACATGCTAACTCCACACACGCAGGGTTAGTGCAAGTGTATCATCGGCATGCAGTATGTCTTAGTGCACAACATCACTATGCCATTATGTGGGCAATGGGGGTGATGTGTTTTTGCCCAAGGACACAAGGCAGTTGCCGCAGATAGGATCCAACCTGAGAACCTCTCGGCTTGCAGTCTGTACCTCTAACTGCTTAGCCACCGTGCCCCTCTATGAATGTAATGGGAATACTTTAGAGGCTTATTTTGGGGATAAAATAAAAGAAATAAGAAATAGGTTTTCAATGACAGTATTTATAGATATTCATTCAAAAATCAGTTATTTTTTTCCAAGAAACCAGATAAGGTATATATATATCTTCACAGTATTCAAAGGGACCAATCAAGGGAATGCACAAGGAGGTTCAAAAATATGATTTCCAGCAATTCTGGTAATAGCCCTCATGACTCCTGTTCGACCTTGGCCCAAATTTTGAAACTCCATCGAGTGTCGACTCGTTTGGTATTGGTCCTATGTCCATACATCGTACCATGCTTGAAATATGAGCATGACCCACTTTCACAAATTTTGGCCACACCAACTTTTTATGTAAAAATGGATGTATGGACTTCAGAAATGCTTTAGAGGGTCAAAAAATGTGATTTCCAGCAATTCTGAAAAAATGCACTCAATGACCACAAGTGACCTCCGTAACCTTGACCCACATTTTTGAACCTCCATCAAGTGTCAACTTATTTAGTGTTAGCTCCAGGTCCATGCATCACACCATGCTTGAGATATGAGCGTGACCCAATTTCAAAAATTTTGGCCACGCCCACTTTTTTCATGAAAAAATGCACATCTGAATTTTGGGGAAGCATTTGGAGGTAAAAAAAGGTGATATCCAGCAATTATGAAAAATGCACTCATTGACCCCTGAGTGACCTCGGTGTCAGTCGGTGACCTTGACCCAAATTTTGAATCGCCATCGAGTGTTGACTCATTTGGTGTTGGTCCCAGGTCCATACGTCATACCATGCTTGAGATATGAGCGTGACCCACTTTCAAAAATTTTGGCCACGCCCACTTTTTTTACGTCAAAATGCATGTGTGTATGTCAGAAATGCTTTAGGGTGTCAAAAAATGTGATTTCTAGCAATTATAAAAAAGGCACTTAATGACCCCTAGGTGACCTCCATGACCTTGACCAATATTCTGAATCTCCATCGTGTGTCGACTCATTTGGTGTTGATCACAGGTCCATACGTCATATCATGCTTGAGATATGAGCGTGACCCACATTCAAAAATTTTGGCCTCGCCCACTTTTTTCATGAAAAAATGCACCTCTGAATTTTGGGGAAGCATTTGAGGGTCAAAAAATGTGATTTCTAGCAATTATGAAAAATGCACTTATTGACCCCTGAGTGACCTCGGTGACCTTGACCCATATTTTGAATCTCCATCGAGTGTCGACTCATTTGGTGTTGGTCGCAGGTCCATACGTCATATCATGCTTAAGATATGAGCGTGACCCACTTTCAAAAATTTTGGGCACGCCCACTTTTATTTATGTCAAAATGCATGTGCGTATGTCAGGAATGCTTTAGGGTGTCCAAAAATGTGATTTCTAGCAATTATAAAAAATGCACTTAATGACCCCTAGGAGACCTCCATGACCTTGACCCATATTCTGAATCTCCATCGAGTGTTGACTCATTTGGTGTTGATCCCAGGTCCATACGTCATACCATGCTTGAGATATGAGCATGACCCACTTTCAAAAATTTTGGCCACGCCCACTTTTTTTACATCAAAATGCATGTGCGTATGTCAGGAATGCTTTAGGGGTCAAAGAATGTGATTTCTAGCAATTCTGAAAAATGCACTCAATGACCCCTAGATGACCTCCGTGACCTTGACCCATATTTTGAATCTCCATCGAATGTCGACTCATTTGGTGCTGGTCCCAGGTCCATACGTCATACCATGCTTGAGATATGAGCGTGACCCACATTCAAAAATTTTGGCCTCGCCCACTTTTTTCATGAAAAAATGCACCTCTGAATTTTGGGGAAGCATTTGAGGGTCAAAAAATGTGATTTCTAGCAATTATGAAAAATGCACTTAATGACCCCTAGGTGACCTCCGTGACCTTGACCCATATCTTGAATCTCCATCGAGTGTCGACTCATTTGGTGTTGGTCTCAGGTCCATACATCATTCCCTGCTTGAGATATGAGCGTGACCCACTTTCAAAAATTTTGGTCATGCCCAATTTTTTTACGACAATATGCATGGGTGTACGTCAGGAATACTTTAGGGGGTCAAAAAATGTGATTTCCAGCAATTCTGAAAAATGCACTCAATGACCCCTAGATGACCTCCGTGACCTTGACCCATATTTTGAACCTCCATCGAATGTCGACTCATTTGGTGCTGGTCCCAGGTCCATACGTCATACCATGCTTGAGATATGAGCGTGACCCACATTCAAAAATTTTGGCCACGCCCACTTTTTTTACGTCAAAATGCATGTGTGTATGTCAGGAATGCTTTAGAGGGTCAAAAAATGTGATTTCTAGCAATTATGAAAAATGCACTTAATGACCCCTAGGTGACCTCCGTGACCTTGACCCATATTGTGAATCTCCATCGAGTGTCGACTCATTTGGTGTTGGTCCCAGGTCCATACGTCATACCATGCTTGAGATATGAGCGTGACCCACTTTCAAAAATTTTGGCCACGCCCACTTTTTTTACGTCAAAATGCATGTGAGTATGTCAGGAATGTTTTAGGGGGTAAAAAAATGTGATTTCTAGCAATTATAAAAAAAGCACTTAATGACCCCTAGGTGACCTCCGTGACCTTGACCTATATTTTGAATCTCCATCGAGTGTCGACTCATTTGGTGTTGGTCACAGGTCCATACGTCATACCATGCTTGAAATATGAGCGTGACCCACATTCAAAAATTTTGGCCACGCCCACTTTTTTACGTCAAAATGCATGTGCGTATGTCAGGAATGCATTAGGGGGTAAAAAAATGTGATTTCTAGCAATTATGAAAAATGCACTTAATGACCCCTAGGTGACCTCCGTGACCTTGACCCATATTTTGAATCTCCATCGAGTGTCGACTCATTTGGTGTTGGTCCCAGGTCCATACATCATTCCATGCTGGAGATATGAGCGTGACCCACTTTCAAAAATTTTGGTCATGCCCAATTTTTTTACGTCAAAATGCATGTGTGTACGTCAGGAATACTTTAGGGGGTCAAAAAATGTGATTTCCAGCAATTCTGAAAAATGCACTCAATGACCCCTAGATGACCTCCGTGACCTTGACCCATATTTTGAACCTCCATCGAATGTCGACTCATTTGGTGTTGGTCCCAGGTCCATACGTCATACCATGCTTGAGATATGAGCGTGACCCACATTCAAAAATTTTGGCCACGCCCACTTTTTTTTACGTCTAAATGCATGTGTGTATGTCAGGAATGCTTTAGGGGGACAAAAAATGTGATTTCTAGCAATTATGAAAAATGCACTTAATGACCCCTAGGTGACCTCCGTGACCTTGACCCATATTGTGAATCTCCATCGAGTGTCGACTCATTTGGTGTTGGTCCCAGGTCCATACGTCATACCATGCTTGAGATATGAGCGTGACCCACTTTCAAAAATTTTGGCCACGCCCACTTTTTTTACGGCAAAATGCATGTGCGTATGTCAGGAATGCTTTAGGGGGTAAAAAAATGTGATTTCTAGCAATTATAAAAAATGCACTTAATGACCCTTAGGTGACCTCCGTGACCTTGACCCATATTTCGAATCTCCATCGAGTGTCGACTCATTTGGTGTTCGTCCCAGGTCCATACATCATTCCATGCTTGAGATATGAGCGTGACCCTCTTTCAAAAATTTTGGCCACGCCCAATTTTTTTTACGTCAAAATGCATGTGTGTACGTCAGGAATACTTTAGGGGGTCAAAAAATGTGATTTCCAGCAATTCTGAAAAATGCACTCAATTACCCCTAGATGACCTCCGTGACCGTGACCCATATTTTGAACCTCCATCGAATGCCGACTCATTTGGTGTTGGTCCCAGGTCCATACGTCAGACCATGCTTGAGATATGAGCGTGACCCACATTCAAAAATTTTGGCCACGCCCACTTTTTTTTACGTCAAAATGCATGTGCGTATGTCAGGAATGCTTTAGGGGGTAAAAAAAATGTGATTTCTAGCAATTATAAAAAATGCACTTAATGACCCCTAGGTGACCTCCGTGACCTTGACCCATATTTTGAATCTCCATCGAGTGTCGACTCATTTGGTGTTGGTCCCAGGTCCATACGTCATTCCATGCTTGAGATATGAGCGTGACCCACTTTCAAAAATTTTGGCCACGCCCAATTTTTTTTACGTCAAAATGCATGTGTGTACGTCAGGAATAGTTTAGGTGGTCAAAAAATATGATTTCCAGCAATTCTGAAAAATGCACTTAATGACCCCTAGGTGACCTCCGTGACCTTGACCCATATTGTGAATCTCCATCGAGTTTCGACTCATTTGATGTTGGTCCCAGGTCCATACGTCATACCATGCTTGAGATATGAGCGTGACCAACTTTCAAAAATTTTGGCCACGCCCACTTTTTTTACGTCAAAATGCATGTGCGTAATTCAGGAATGTTTTAGGGGGTAAAAAAATGTGATTTCTAGCAATTATGAAAAAATGCACTTAATGACCCCTAGTTGACCTCGTGACCTTGACCCATATTTTGAATCTCCATCGCGTGTCGACTCATTTGGTGTTGGTCCCAGGTCCATACATCATACCATGCTTGAGATATGAGCGTGACCCACTTTCAAAAATTTTGGCCACGCCCACTTTTTTTACGTCAAAATGTATGTGCGTATGTCAGGAATGTTTTAGGGGGTAAAAAAATGTGATTTCTAGCAATTATAAAAAAATGCACTTAATGACCCCTAGGTGACCTCCGTGACCTTGACCTATATTTTGAATCTCCATCGAGTGTCGACTCATTTGGTGTTGGTCCCAAGTCCATACGTCATACCATGCTTGAAATATGAGCGTGACCCACATTCAAAAATTTTGGCCACGCCCACTTTTTTTACGTCAAAATGCATGTGCGTATGTCAGGAATGCATTAGGGGGTAAAAAAATGTGATTTCTAGCAATTATGAAAAATGCACTTAATGACCCCTAGGTGACCTCCGTGACCTTGACCCATATTGTGAATCTCCATCGAGTGTCGACTCATTTGGTGTTGGTCCCAGGTCCAAACGTCATACCATGCTTGAGATATGAGCGTGACCCACTTTCAAAAATTTTGGCCACGCCCACTTTTTTTACGTCAAAATGCATGTGTGTATTTCAGGAATGCTCTAGGGGGTCAAAAAATGTGATTTCTAGCAATTATGAAAAATGCACTTAATGACCCCTAGGTGACCTCCGTGACCTTGACCCATATTCTGAATCTCCATCGAGTGTCGACTCATTTGGTGTTGGTCCCAGGTCCATACGTCATACCATGCTTGAGATATGAGCGTGACCCACTTTCAAAAATTTTGGCCACGCCCATTTTTTTTACGTCAAAATGCATGTGCGTATGTCAGGAATGTTTTAGGGGGTAAAAAAATGTGATTTCTAGCAATTATGAAAAAATGCACTTAATGACCCCTAGGTGACCTCGTGACCTTGACCCATATTTTGAATCTCCATCGAGTGTCGACTCATTTGGTGTTGGTCCCAGGTCCATACGTCATACCATGCTTGAGATATGAGCGTGACCCACTTTCAAAAATTTTGGCCACGCCCACTTTTTTACGTCAAAATGCATGTGCGTATGTCAGGAATGCTTTAGGGGGTAAAAAATGTGATTACTAGCAATAATAAAAAATGCACTTAATGACCCCTAGGTGACCTCCGTGACCTTGACCCATATTTTGAATCTCCATCGAGTGTCGACTCATTTGGTGTTGGTCCCAGGTCCATACGTCATTCCATGCTTGAGATATGAGCGTGACCCACTTTCAAAAATTTTGGCCACGCCCAATTTTTTTTACGTCAAAATGCATGTGTGTACGTCAGGAATACTTTAGGGGGTCAAAAAATGTGATTTCCAGCAATTCTGAAAAATGCACTCAATGACCCCTAGATGACCTCCGTGACCTTGACCCATAGTTTGAACCTCCATCGAATGTCGACTCATTTGGTGTTGGTCCCAGGTCCATACGTCATACCATGCTTGAGATATGAGCGTGACCCACATTCAAAAATTTTGGCCACGCCCACTTTTTTACGTCAAAATGCATGTGTGTATGTCAGGAATGCTTTAGGGGGTCAAAAAATGTGATTTCTAGCAATTATGAAAAATGCACTTAATGACCCCTAGGTGGCCTCCGTGACCTTGACCCATATTGTGAATCTCCATCGAGTGTCGACTCATTTGGTGTTGGTCCCAGGTCCATACGTCATACCATGCTTGAGATATGAGCGTGACCCACTTTCAAAAATTTTGGCCACGCCCACTTTTTTACGTCAAAATGCATGTGCGAAATGTGATTTCTAGCAATTATGAAAAAATGCACTTAAAGACCCCTAGTTGACCTCGTGACCTTGACCCATATTTTGAATCTCCATCGAGTGTCGACTCATTTGGTGTTGGTCCCAGGTCCATACGTCATACCATGCTTGAGATATGAGCGTGACCCACTTTCAAAAATTTTGGCCACGCCCACTTTTTTTACGTCAAAATGCATGTGCGTATGTCAGGAATGCTTTAGGGGGTAAAAAATGTGATTTCTAGCAATTATAAAAAAATGCGCCTAATGACCCTTAGGTGACCTCCGTGACCTTGACCCATATTTTGAATCTCCGTCGAGTGTCGACTCATTTGGTGTTGGTCCCAGGTCCATACGTCATTCCATGCTTGAGATATGAGCGTGACCCACTTTCAAAAATTTTGGCCACGCCCAATTTTTTTTACGTCAAAATGCATGTGTGTACGTCAGGAATACTTTAGGGGGTCAAAAAATGTGATTTCCAGCAATTCTGAAAAATGCACTCAATGACCCCTAGATGACCTCCGTGACCTTGACCCATATTTTGAACCTCCATCGAATGTCGACTCATCTGGTGTTGGTCCCAGGTCTGTAGGTCATACCACGCCTGAGATATGGGCGTGACCCACTTTCAAAACACCCCTACAGACACCCCTGATACCCCAGGAATCTGAAAAACATAGGTGGCCGAGAACTTGTGGATGTCTATCAGCATGCCAAAAATCAACGAGATAGGGCAATTGGTTTTCGAGTTATCTTGCGGGCAAAAAAGTGATGAGACGACAGAAGACTGGAGAAGAAGAAGAAGAAGAAGAAGAAGAAGAAGAAGAAGAAGAAGAAGAAGAAGAAGAGAAGAAGAAGAAGAAGAAGAAGAAAAAAAAGAAAAAGAAACCGTGCAAAAACAATAGTCTGTGTGTTTCACACAGACTAAATATATGCAAGGAGGAAGATAGACCTGCATTATGTTTGTCCTCACGCCGCAACGTATTTTTCCCAATATTGTGTGGAATATATTGAACACATCGGATAAATACATTTTGCTACAGTGAAATGAGGTTGCCGTATCATGTCGAGTTGAGGAGGTCAGATCGCCGGATCAAACGAGCTGCAGTTAGCAGCGAGTTTGATCCGGCGATCTGTTTTTTCTCAACTAAACGTGATTATACGATCCATATCACTTCACTGTAGCGATAAAAAAAGGTTTATTGTATGACTTACAGTTCAACATACCGGGTTGTACCCGCTGCTTCTTTAATTAAATTTTTGAAAATTATTCCTATAATAAGTGTTTGGAATCTATTATTGCGTCCGTGGAAATATTACCCACCCGTGGAACGTGACCAGTCCACGTCGACTGTACTGTAGCATTTAACACTTACGCTGCTACAGATTCATATTGAGTACGGAAACAACTGTTGACGGCCTGTGCGATAAGTCCGTACTCGGTACGGAGATACCACATGCATGTACAGGGAATGGATATCATAGCTCGTTGTTATTCTCAATACAACGCATGTTATATGAAATGCAAGCGACAGACGACATGGCATTATCCATTTGATCTCAACCATTTTTCGCGTCTATGTGACAATTCCGAAATACCCGAGGCAACAACGAACTCAATAGTCCAACCTTGTCCCAACATATATAATTGTTTTTTGTTGTCCTGTGCCACACGGCGACAAAACAAAACAAAAATTATATAACGGCCAGTGGAGCAAAGTTTGGACTACATGGTCAGTCCATTAAATAGGAATTAAATTCAAGTCGACTTTTCTTTTGAGATTTATGGAGTGTGGCTGGGAGTAGTTTTTGAAACATTGTTGAACTCAGTCAACGTTGTTCCATTATACAGTACGTGGAGAATGGATTGTAACAAAATCACCCGTAGAGTGGAGGTATCACCCAAAGTATCACTTTCAAATTCTGCACATATGGACAAAAATCACAAACAATGTTACAGCCAATGGACCTCCGGGTTTAACCCGGAGGTCCATTGGCTGGAACTTTGCTTGTGCTTGCTATGGTTTGCAACAAATCTGCAATTATTGCTGGGTGGAATCGCCACTCCAGAGGTGACTTAGTGATAATACACTATCCACGTACTGTATAATAACAGTTTTAAATTTACAAATACGTGAACGTTATTGGCGCTTTCATTTTTTTCACTTTAACCCTATTCCCTCCAATATATAGTTCAGCACAGGATATTACCAAATTGCACAGCAGCGAAATGGTTAACCATTCAAGGGAATGATAAATAATGCTAATTTCCGTATTTTCAAAGTTAAATTATCGTAAATGAAAAACTGATAGATCTCAATCAGATCAATTAGGAATTAGAGCTGAAACGGTTAAGAGGGTTTCTTAATCGATTAATCGCATGGATTACCCTTGGTTAACCGATTAATCTTTTGCCCAAATAGATATCTGAATAATTGCCATACCGTTGATGATTTACAGCATGAACCCTTTACCCAACGTAATAAAACAAGACCGTCTAGGCCTATATACAAAAAATCTCCATTCAAATTTATTATGTTTTCAATTTTTGTCTCAAAAACAGAGCTTATGAACCTTAATTGGAACGAACTCGTTGAGCTCGTTCCACTGAGGGGTCATAAGATCTGTTTAGTCCTATATACAAAAATCTTCATTCAAATTTATCCTGTGTTCAATTTTTGTCTGAAAAACAGAGCTTATGAGACTCCTCATTGGAACGATCTCGTTTGAGCTCGTTCCAATGTTGGGTCATAAGCTATGTTTTTGAGATAAAAATTGAACATTTTTAGTAATTCATGAATTTAGTTTGCAAATATCGTCTGCTACCCGCATTGGGTAAAGGGTTAAGAATGACCATTTTCAGCTACTGATACAGTATTATGAGCATGCAAGTGAGCAAGTATGTCAGCAAGTAACTTGCATGCTTTACTCTGTCTCATATAATTGATGTGAGTCAGTGTGACAATGTTTGCCTGTTTTGGAGCAAGTTTCTTCCTTTGTTGACCCATATAATGCAGTAGTTCAAAAGTAACGGTTAATCGATCAATTGCTTTTTGGATCGATGAAGATGTGGACCATTGATTAATCGGTTAACCGTTTCAGCTCTATTATGAATATGAACACCTTCAGATAGAAAATGCCGAGAGGAAATTGTGAAAGCTCATCGACAAGTGAAATTATAAGGTCATTCGTATAAGGTCTCCAAATCTCACGAATATTTCAAACAGGATGTTTAAAACGCCGCAACAAAATGCTGACTGTTTCAAAACAATTTCTCCCCGCGTGAGAAGACTGTCAGATTACTTCAGTCTTATACTTTCAACATTTTCAGTCGAGACACAAAAGTGGTGTCTGAATGTGGCGTTTTCTTCCAAATCAAATCTTGTGACCTGAGGAAGAATTTATGATTCAGATAACGGATAAATAATTTATTGCTTTATTTAGAGGTTCTAAATAATGTTTTTTTGAAAGGGTCAGAGGTTTGGTATTGAAATGGTGGAAGAAAATAATGTGTATCGTATAAACACATCTGATGAAATTACTACTGAGATAGAACAGCAGACGTCATGGTCTTTGTAAGAATATGAAACATTTGAGCTGTTATAGAATTTTATATGCAAATATCGTCTTCTCATCGTTTTAGATAAAGGTTTGCAGCTCTATAATAATGTCGGATGCAAGTGTTTCTACAGCTTTCAACGATTTTGAAAATTTAAACGAGACAGATACTACTGCAGCACTTATATACCATTATGGGAGCTTTGGATTAATAACTTGTGTGAATATTCCCGGAAATTTGCTGGTAATAACCACGTTTCTGAGACACGATGCGCTTCGAAAACCAGCAAACTTCTTTATTGTTGGTCTTTCATTATCTGACCTGTGCCTTGGAGTAGTTTATCCGCTCTATACAATTGGACATATTCACAACGTGGAAATCGAAAGAAAACTAGGTGAGTTGGTACAGTTAAAACTGGAAAATCCTGTCACGAATAGCGCGCTTATCTAGGCTTAATTGCGCGTTGGAATTGCGCGCAATTGCCATATCGAATGGCATCCAAAGCACGGCAGGTTCTCTTGGTTACTCATGGCAAACACATGCAGTGTTTCTGCCAATGGACCTCCGGGTTACCCGGAGGTCCATTGGCTGAAACATTGCTTGTGCACAGGCCATATGTACAGAATTTCATAGCTTTACCTGGGCCATAACGCGTACATTAACGCACATATCAACGTGCTATCTGTGCGCATTTCATGACAGGACTTCTAGTTTTAACTGTATCTCTTCTTTGGTTTAACTAAATTTATTTTATGATGTGAACGCGTCACTAGTATATTCAAGTGGGCGCTATATTTGTTCTGGGCCGCTCGATCCATGAGACAGCGAGTGTAATGGTCGTCGTTGGCTTTCTGGCATGCGCACGTGTATGCTGAGAACGCGGGGGCCTTGTGGAACGGACATCTGTAACTTTTCTTATGCATAGAGGATATCTAGTGTTTTTGAGTGGGTTCCGAACGATCGCTTGCGCGAGCGAAAAAAAACCTTTCTCTCGTCCACAAGTGAGATAATTTTCAGTATCCACTCAAAAAGCCTACATTTTCTTTTAATTATACGCTTTTTATAAGAATCTGATAATTCCGCTAGTTTCAACCTTGAATTAATGCATTGAATGGGGGCGCGGTGGCTCAGTAGGTAGAGGTGCAGGCTGCAAGACGAGAGGTATTCGGTTCGAATTTATTAAATTATTTATTGATGTTTTAAGGTCACATACTTATGCACAATGGCGAATCGTGACCGTGACAGTTTTACGGGTGGAGGAAGCCGGAGTACCCGGAGAGAACCACCGAGCAACGACGAACAGCTGTCAGCTCTCCATCATCGTAACTCTGAACTCTGCACCGCAGCACAGGGAGTGTTAGATTGGTTGAAGACATGCGCACCATCGACGTGCAGTACGCCTCAGTACACAGCGTCATCGTGCCCCCATGTAGGCAATCGGGATGAAGTGTCTTGCCCAAGGACCTCGGTTCGAATCCCACCTGCGGCAACTGCGTTGTGTCCTTGGGCAAGACACTTAACTCCCATTGCCCACGTGGGGGCACGGTGACGTTGTGTACTAAGGCGTACTGCACGTCGATGGTGCACTGTCTTCAACCAATGCTAACCCTGCTTGTGTGTAGTTAGTATGTTGGGGAGCTGACAGTTGCTCGCCGTTGCTCGGTGCTTCTCTCCGGGTACTCCGGCTTCCTCCACCCGTAAAACTGTCGAGGTCATGATTAGCCATTGTGTAGAAATATGTGACCTTAAACACCAATAAATAAATAAATAATAATGCACTGAATTATTGAGAAGCGTAAGTGGTTTGATTGATACGCGGAACAGATAGCTTCTTGCAATTTGATTCAGCTGGCGGGTTTCTAGTCCAAACTTGGCCTGAAAGTCCGTAATGTACGTTTTTGGTTTGCTACGTTCTTTCGTGTTGAATTATTTCTGGAAATGATCGGTATCCACTCAAAAACACTCGATTTACTTTTCATTATACGTTTTTAGAACAAATTGATCAATTCCAGAGATAATTTGACTCGTATTCACCTTGAAGTGAAGTTTGAAAGCCTCTATTTTGATTGATACCGTGAAAGTGAAAATTTTTATATCTTCACAGTGGGAATACGATTTATATTTTTCTACAATTTTTTCGATAATCTGTCGTTTAGAGTATAATAAAATGGATGCTTCTTATGATAGAGATTTTATATAAAGGATGTCAAATGAGTTCCTGTTGTGTACGATACGACATCACTAGTCCGATTTGAACTAAGAGAATCCCACCACTAATCCGCCTTCTAATTTCTTAGGAGTGCAATCCTCTTCCCAAATCTCACCAATTTATTAAAAAAAAAACTACTGCTTGGTGGAATCCAAAGACATTTGAATATTTTATCACATGAATTAAACATGGCACGAAAGGTGGTCAGAGACAGCTAAAGCTCGATAAAAGTGGAGGGGCACAACTTTTCAAGGCTACCATAGTTCCGCCCAGTGGAAGAAAGTTCCAGTCGTATATCTACAGTGACATACTATTGTGTCTCGTTTCAGTGGTGGCGCCAAGGGGGGGGGGGGGGGGGGGGAGTGGAGGGCGGGGGAGGGCTACATCCCCACCCCACCCCCACCCCACCCCCACACCCACACCCGTCGGTGAGGTCCAGCTCCCCTCGTCGGAGATGTTTAGTCAGTCCGTCGGAGAGTCTCTTAAACCCGACTTCACGAGAAATTTCCGACAATCGAATGTAGATATCTCGTCTTGTCAGTCTCGAACCCGTGCAGCACTGGAAGATTGATAGAGAATAGTGATTCTCACGAAATTCCTTAATGTCGTTCGTCAAACTGGCTTTATAGATGAAATATTTCCCGACCTTATTATAATATGTTTACTTTAACCCTTTACCTAAGGTAACGGCCAAAACCGGCCAGCGCTATTCTCAAAAATCGCCAATTAATTTTCATTATTTTTTTCATTTTTTATCTCAAAAACATAGGTTATGACCCCTCGTTGGAACGAGCTCGTCGAGCTTGTTCCAACGAGGGGTCATAACCTATGTTTTTGAGACAAAAAATGAAAAAAATTAGTTATTCAAGAATTATTTTTGCAAGTGTCGTCTGCTTTTCAGGTTATGTAAAGGGTTAAATAATCAACAAACATACTCAATTTGCTTCTATTTTGGTTCTCCAATTTACCAATTTTCACTCATTTACCTTCGTTTGGGAGGTCAAATGTTATAGGTCCGGACCGTCATGAGACCCACACAGGCTCATCATTAGTCCAAAGATGAATGTCCTGTCTTTATACCTCACACTGGGCTACTAACATGTCACGGTAGTACGTCCCTGCGACACGCCCTTGAATGGCATGTAATGCTGTTCTGCTTGTCATGGTTATGCCTCCCCACATCATAACCGATCCATCACCAAAACGATCGTGCTACCTAACTGTTACGTCATGGTATCGTTCGTTCCGCCGCCGCCACATTCTGTTTCGCCCGTCGTGGAAGTCGAGAGTAAACACTGATTCATCGGAAACATACGATTGTCCCGGCGCTGTCGTTCTCCACACCAATTACACCTTGCTGAGCTGTGAAGTTCAGTCAAACGTGGAATTATTCGAGGTCGTCGAGCGTACAAATTCCAGCGGTGTATGCGCTTTTGTATAGCCTGTCCATTGACTCGCACATCTTTCGCTCGGTGCAGATGCTGTTCAACTTCTGAGGCACTTTGATGGCGGTTACATAATGCCGTGGTTCGGGTGAAACGATCCTGGTTAGCAGCTGTCACCCTTGGACGACCTGGCCGATGTCTGTCATCACCATTGCCTGTCTGACGGTGGCGTGACCACAACCTGCTATAGCGGGGGAGGAATTCGCTAGAATTGTGCACTTGGTGATACCTTCCTGAAATTTAGCATGATGTAAGGGTAGGCATCAGAGATTTCAAAATCGATCGGCTACAAGTTGGCACCATCCTCTAGCCACCACTAGCAGCGAAATCCAAAATGGCCGCCAAGCGGATCGAAAAAAAGCTATTTTCGCCGATCGCACAACTGAAGCTCCAAACCTAACACCATACATGTGCTGTAATTGATGTGAATGATGGAGTGAAGCCCTTGGAACAAGTTGGGGGGAAGATTAATGGATAATGGGATCAGAATTTCCGTCGATGTGTGCGTCTGTGTGTCTGACTGTCAGTATGATCGTCCGTCCGTAGATAAATTAGTGTTGAATGTTTCTCGGGAATGCAATGGTCAAATGAACATGGTATGAGAGATTCCTGTCAACACATGAACAAGGGTACTCGATAGTATGCAGCAGTGGGGATACTTGGACATTTGATAATCCAATTAAAGTGACAGTCTATTCTCAACTTCCGGCATTTTCGATAGATTTATTTTCTAAGAAAATAAAACTATCAAATTTCTAGAGGAGTTCTGGTTCAATCTCAACACCATAGCGACACGTCTGCCAGCAAGGGCAGTGCTGGAATGAACTCGGGATGCATTAGTTCCCGTTGTTAATTATACAATGTTATCTTGCCAGTATAGAACATTGGCAAAATGGGACTAGAAGGGGTGAGTGTATGTTTGCAGTCATTCGAGGTACAGGAATATTTTTTGACTACAAGTAGTATTCTTCATTTTCGGCCAGTTAAGATGTGGTGTGTTCCAAGTCAGGATTAATGTTGCCGACACTTAATGCCCATCCCTCATGGTATGCTACTTTACCAGGGATATAGAGATATAGCCACCACTGGGAGCCAAAACATGACCTTTGATGTCGATGAGTGGTCGAAATGTTTTAGCGAATAACTTATCGAAATATGATCCGGTATGGCAATTTGATACCTTACGTTAGATTTATTAGATCAACTCAGGTATGGATTCATTGAGACATGAGTGCGCTACAAGATGAAGGATTTCCAAGTTGATTTGCTATGGAGTAGGAACTGACTAGTCACATGTGGCCTATGGCCAGAGAAAGACAAGGATACCATAGATGAACACACGGGTGAACGAAGGTATCAACTGTTGTACAGAGGCAAAATAGTTGGGGATATTGTATCATGCTATGCATGAATTAACACCGTCTTGTGCAGTAAATAACAGACTATTTTCCGAAATCTAAAACTGTATTCCTATACCCCGGACAATGTAGCAAGCCACATGGGATGAACATTTGTTAGCAAAATCAACTCAACTAGAAACATGACATGTGTTAACTGGCCGAAAATGGAAAAAAAAATACCAGAATAGGAGATGACTGGTCCTAACATGACAGTATACTACTCAATATTGTTACAACAGCCACCTTCACACTTACACAAAGGTGTGCACCTTAATCCAGCTTTCAAGCATTTGCAATTGCCCTTGCAGGCCTTGGCACAACTACAGTGGAGCATCAGTGCACATGCAGCACTTGCGTCTCCTAGGTGAGTCCAAAATGGGACCAGAATATTGAGACGTGGATTCCACTCCCATCCGTACTGTGATGGGTCTGGCACACATAAGTGTTTCTGCAGAGCACGATGCCAAATGAAAGATGACACAAGAATTACCCTTTTTACATGTTGATACAGAGCTGCTTTGGTGGGCGGGATGTTTTCCATAGACTTAAGGCCATGTGTGAACATATGCCGTCTCGCATCATTGACACGTGTACTGACACAACTGTTACTGTACATCTGTATGGTGAGTTTTTCGATATGCTGCATATGAGGGGAATCCTCTGAAAAGACTTGCGGATTCTCAGTCAATTCTATCATCATTTCAGTTGATGCGGGAAAATTCATCCATGCATTCCATCCTGTCTTCTTCCCAATGCCGAGCATGCTGGATGTTACATCACAACCTGTGAAGGCGTGGAAGAAAGTCAGGGCCTTACAGTAATCAGGTCCAAGTTGTGAAGCTATCTCATGAATTGGCATATCTTTATATGCCTTTCCAATTCCAAACCCAATCCACAGCTCACTGAGTCCAAGGTCACGGAATGTTGCGAAATGGTGCAAAGACAGAATGACGACATCAGAATCAACCGTGCGAAGAAAAGCTATTTTGTGACCTTGTGAGACTGCATGGTTGAGATGAAGCATCATGCGCGTGTCTGCTTCCTCGTGGTTCGATGGAGATATGTCACATAAGCTAACATCCTTATTGCATAGTACATATTCTCCTGATGTCGTTAACAACTGGTACTCGGATGTTGATGTTAATTTCAGCAGTTCAGCAGACAGGAACTTGAAAAATTCGTCTTTATTCTCACTAACTTTCAAGAATGCCTGCCAATTCTTCCCTTTAGGTAAAGGGACGTTCTCGGACACCCGTATCAACCTAACTGCTGTCTCACCGAGGCGTTTTGCTCGCGTCTGATTCTTCAAACTGCCTTCGGGGTAACAGTCATAGATCGCATCAACCCTTGTGGTGTTCGTGTTAATCAGAGATTCGATGTATGGCAATAATTGCAATCGAGCATATTCTCCAAACAGATCCGCTTTCTGTGGTTTGATTACATGGACTACAGCAGGCATATCCAAGATGACAACTGAAGCTTGTCTAGCTGCTGAATTCTTCCCTTGTGCAGGAATAGCTGGTAAACAATTGAGAATTTGAGATTTTGTCCCACTCCGTAGCTTACCTCTATCGGATAATGCTGGCGGATCACGTGCATTCTCGTGCATGAAAAACTCATCCATGTTTGAATCAGGCCGGGCTTGCAGTGAAACGAACATCTGGGTAACTATTGCGGCAGTTGCTTTACTTGACATGAGTTTGTCTCGGCCTTTGTCCAGGTTGGCTGGGGGTGGGTTAAGGAAGGTATATATATTTGCCTTGGGAATAACATCATTCAGGGGTACGGTGCATTCCACAAGCCTTTCCTTCAAGAAAGTGGAATATAAATGCTTGCCCCTTTCGGGTAATGACCGTAAACTCTTACTAACTTGGGGGTCCATATATTCACCAGTATCTAATGTCACCAGCTGACCACTAGTTTCATCATAAGGGTTGATAATGAGTCCCTGATTCACCAGATCGAGGAGAGATTTCAATTGATTCAGAAATTTTTTCTGCTCTGATACCGAACTTTCCGGGTGTTCCGTGTTATCTGATGATGTTGTGTGGAAACTTGCATATTCATACTCATCTATAACACGCAGAACTTCTGACCTTGAAAGCTCAATAACGACTTTCTCTTCAGCCTGGCCATAGAGACCTTTTGGACCACTGTCTTCTTTGAGTAGTTGGATACTATGTTCTTGGCTCTGATCTAAACCCATCATACTGAACTTCCTCTCACTACGCTGGACCACAAAATGGCCTTCCATGAATTTGTTGTGGATTGAAGGATGCCGCCTGGGTAGCTGAGACATGTCTCTCAGAAATACGGGGACCCACCGACAATAATTTGTATGTCCTAGGGCAAAAAAGTAACTGCACAACTCATCGATAGAACACAGTGTACCAGGCCAGTTACCGATTCGTTGGTTCCGAACGAATTGACAGCTTGTCAAGAGAAAGTTCCGAACGATTTCACCCCAATAGCGCGCAGTTGGAGATTGTGAAAGAATCCTCTGTTCCCACATTTCAAATGACTCATGGGGCCCAGTCTGCTGACAGTAAATCTCATAAGCATTCTTTCTGAGGATCTCAAGCCAAGCTAGAGTGAGAAGATATGCCTGTCGCGTCCTCTTGACATGTTTCCCACCAAGTAGGGATGATGCTACACCGGGTGTGAATATCTTTGCGAGGTGAAACATTCGCTCCCAACCAGAACCACCCATAAGCTTACCACCAGCTTCTTGGGTGCACATTTCAAGATGCAGGAATCCAATCATACACACCATTCGATCCTCACCTATCTCCTCTGGGAACAGCCATTGACATTTTTTCTGCCTGGCATACAACGGACAGTCACCTTCAATGACAGGTATCTGGCCGGGGTTTACGAAAGCAGTAGCTTCCCTGACCACATACATAGCATGCTTCTGCATACTGAGTGAGTCCGCTTTCTGCTCACTGAAAACAGGGAATACCCCAATAACTGCACGAGGTTTGACATTGTCTTGATCTTCATGTTTTGAAAAGAAGCCTGAAAAGGTCACAGGGACTTCATCAAGCTGCCAGCTGCCATCAACCTTCCCTTTATTGCTGATCTGTGACACATGAGACAACCAGTCATTCTCTCCCACGTTCAAATCTGCATATTCATTGGGCCGTACATTACATTCATCTGGAGATTCAAGCCTGATGTTCCCACCAAAGTCTTCAACGAAAGGAACAAATGCATAGTCGTCTGGGAGTTCAATTTGTGTGTCTTCTGGAACATCTAAACTCAGTGGTGGGGGATCAGTACCCACATTGTCCCTGCTCAGTTGACCAATGAGTGTGATGGACGTACCATGCATATCAGATCTACCAGATACATCAATGTTATCAGTGGTTCCTATCGAGAAAACATTACGTTTGCAGTTAGCTGGGACTACAACACCTTCGTTCTTGAACCGCAGTGAAACAGCTCTCGCGAAACTCCTGCGAACATCCATTACGCGATCATAAGAGACAGAGAGTCCCATTTGATGAAAATCTCTGATAAGATTTTTCATACGATCATGGGCATGCAACTTCAAACCCACATAAAGAGGCATTGGAGTTTCTCTGTCACGTCTCTGGTGAACATTTTGTGCATGTTCGGAGCGTTTCGCTGAATTGCTGATCAACATCTGTGAAATAGTACAAGCCACTCGAGTCTTGGCATTAACAGTCTCATCATCGCCTAAGTTCTGTATACTACATGTGCCCTCAAGTAGAACTCTAAGAAGAGTCAGGAGTGAGTTGGGTACAGGCTCGCTCAAGCAATAAGATGAAAATGATCCCGTGAAAGGAGCTTGAGATATGAGTATGTGTTTACGCAGAAGAAGACCCACATCAACTATCTTTTTTGCCTCTTCCTCAGACACTATACGAGTTAAAGATTCGGACAACAAGGAGCCAACTCGAAACCTACTTGAAATAAACACATCTCTACCCTGTGTGAAGGCGTCCCAGCCATCGCCCAATTTCTGCAACAAATGTTCTTTGAATCGAGTGGAATGTATTTCTTCACTAAGCCAATCAGAACCGACTTGCTTCAACCTCCGACTGTACAGATTCTTGAGATCGACAAGCTTCATCGCGGAATCGTTGTGTTCAACAAATGTTATGAGCTCTGCCATAACGAGAGGGTCATAGGGCAGGCCTGACGCGGAATGTTCGGCGTTCTTCGACTTTTTAGATTTAGCCGCTCGTGCTTCATTGGCAAGCTTACAATAACAGGTTTTGTGATAGTAAAGATCACTAGCAGCGGAATCAAATGCTGCATTGACCCGAGAAAAAACAACCCAGTTCTCGGCTTCCTTTGCCATAATTTTGAGTTTATTGTTATCAGACATTGATCTGCAAATAGGCTCACTGCTGTCACCTTCGCGTTTGTGACAATAAACACACTGGGGCAGTTTCCTGTCACAGCCAGATTCAAAACTTGTCCGTGTTCTTTTAGGACTCAGCGTGGAGCAGGATGCCACTGCCTCATTTCGCTCTCGCTTGTGTAGCACGCGCTGTACGATGTGAGTCCGAATACTGTCACGGCATGTCTTATGATATATTGCCTTATTCGTCAACAGTGACATCGACATACACTCATCACTCTCTCTCATCAAACAATCAATGGTCAAATTATATGGAAGCTCAACGCCATTATCTAGGAAGCGCGTTATGTCTTCCTCAATAGCTTTATAGGCGTCATGAAAACGAGATTCTCTATACGGACGCATCAATTTCTTGGAACTGTCTTGCTGGCAAAAGCAACAACGTTCCCAGTCAGTACTAGTCCGTACACGAAGAGGATTCTCACTCATTCTGTGAATGATTTTTGTGAACAATCGCGTTCTCGAATTAATTTCGACAGACAAATCAGAATTGCTTGCGGAATTACGCCAAACAAGAGATTGTATGGCAAAGAGACTGCTTCATAAAGAGCGTTGTTTCTCCGGGATCAGCGTCATTCAGGTTTGCCTGAATGACGCTGATCCCGGAGAAACAACGCTCTTTTCAAGTTCCAAGAAATTGATGCGTCCGTATAGAGAATCTCGTTTTATTCTACATCATCTCCCACGTCTGTTTCCAACACGTGCGTGGATCAGAGTTCACTTTCGCGCCCTTACAATCGGATGTATAGTCGGTAGACCGTCGAAAAGGAGGTTCCCTTCAGCCGCTGGCGGCCATTTTGGATTGTGCCGCTACTGGTCGCCACCGGTCGGTGTCAACTTGTAGCCGATCGTTTTTGAGAACCTCATAGCCTACACTAACAGTGTGCCAAATTTCAAGAAGGTATCACCAAGTGCACAATTCACCTGTATGTGACGAATTCCTCCCCCGCTACTAATCGGAGATCGAGTAACGTTGAGAAGTTGAGCCGCTGCAGTCTGTCTGTTGCTAGCTCGCTCGTGCAAAAAACCTGCCGGTGACATTCATGATCCACACTAAACTTGTTAACGTATTGATGTGTCCAATCACGCGTATCCAATACCATATTCCGAAAATATCAACATCAGTTTGGATATCCCCGACATTTTTTGAATAGTATAAAATAAATACAAAAGTTCACTGCTCAGATTCGAGTACGATTTCCTCTCGTGGGTCGTGCGGATTATTTCACTCGGCAAACGCCTCGTGAAATAATCCCCCGCCCCGCCCCAATCGAGAATAAAAATTGTTCTCAAATCCGAGCAGTGAACTATTGTTTATGTTCAAAACCGTGTCGACACACAATCACTAAGTTTACGTACAGTACGTGGAGAGTGTATTATCACTAAATCACCCGCAGAGTGGAGATTCCACCCAAGCAATAATTGCAAATTTGTTGCAAAGCATAACCGGCGCAAGCAAAGTTTCAGCCAATGGACCTCCGGGTTAAACCCGGAGGTCCATTGGCTGAAACATTGCTTGTGTTTTTTGTGGGAATGAGCACAATTTGAAAGTTATCGCTTGGGTGATAACTCCACTCCGCTGGTGATTTAGTTACAATCCACTCTCCACGTACTGTACAGCGTTGCAAATGACGTATACAGCGAGGTCACGACATCACTTTCTGCAAAAGAAACTTTGGAAAACTGAAAGTGTATAGATCACTATTTTCGCGTCGAATGCATTGTTGACTTGGTTGAACCTCTCCCCACTTTCCATATCCGCGTGCGTGTTGAAGAAGTGTGGATGGTGCATGCGTGCTTGCGTGCATGAGCGCGCATCTTTAAAATGTTAAAGTTCGCATTCGCCGATATTATATTATGACAGGGAAGGGACATAACTGCATGGGTCGCCATGGTGGCTCTACACGTTGCAGTGATGGCTAACGTGGCTCGTCACTGGATGCCATCAGACGGTGTTTAGGTGGTCCACGTATGAAAGCAGACACCTGAGAACATAACTGCATACTACAGAACGGGAGCGTCGCCATAATGTCGCTCATACTGGAGGAGTGGTGTGTGCAGAATATGACCCAACGCTGAGTCACGAGGGTCCAGTTCATTGGAAGATACATTTCCTTTCTACTGTCTAGAGACATTATTCTATAGGAACTGCAGTGTATCAAGGCCGTACAAACTTATGAGTAACTGGGAATTGAAGACGATGGGCCATCTACTAATAGGAACGATCAATGTAGGTGGGTGTGTTCCAGTCAAAGGTGGCAGAGTAAGGTTGGTATTCACCCATGGACTGAGAGTGGGTGGGGTGGGGTAAGGGATGAACATAATTAATTTACTTACTTCCCGATGCGAGAGGTCCGCAAGGATATGACTTGGCCGAGGTAATTGGATGTCTTCATTAAAGGAGGTCCTTGTTGGTTTGCGTTGTGTTGGTGTGATTTTCAGATCATTGCCCCAGTACGTTTTTGAAAATACTGCGTGTATAGGTAATAAAGCTGAAAACGTGCTTGCTTACATCAACAGTCAATATGGTTGTGTACGGCGTCGAGGGGTGAAGGGGGGGGGAGGGACTGTCGTTCTAGTTGCTGCCGTGCGTGGCGCGTTTGGTTAATGCGTTCGACTGAGAAGCACGTGACCGGATTTAGGTTCGCTGTGCCTGTGTGATTGGTAGGCTAAATGTTATTTTGATTTTGATTTATTCACGGTAACAAACTAATGAAGTTCATACAGTCGACGCTGTGTTCTGAGCGTCACCTTTTCTCCCTTATCGACGAGATGTCGACCTGTTCAAATAACAGAGCTGCCGCGTTCAGTCAGTGATAAAGAGTTACCTCCCCTTAACTTTCAATAACTACTGCATGAAGGAAACATACAATCGCCGAACATATTTAAGGTAACAGCTCCTCCTCTTGAACAGATGCCCGAAAAGATGAGCGGCCCTATTTACAAAATTTTAATAAGTCTGCGCTCACGAACTCACTACCCTATAGACTATGCTAGTTAACCGCTCATTAGCAAGCAAAATTGTTCCTAATCTGCGGAAGATGGCAAGAGTCGTGCGTATACATACAGAACCAACGCATAGACAACAGATCACCACTTCTCTGGCTATTTATGTTTCGTGCACGATTTTTATTCTATCCAAGAACAGCTATATTGTCACTGGAAAGCATAAATGTGCCAACTGCAACGCATCTGCGTTGCAGTTGGCACTTTTACGCTTTGAAAAGACTATATCACATTAGAACATATATAATGCATCGGACAGAGTTCCATCCCTTCTAACCTTAAGGAGAAGATTCATGTATAGTTTCCGAGAACTTTTTTTCTCTCTCGAAAACAAAATCACGCAAACCTTGTTACGCTCAGACCTCGGGTACTCATCGGCTTTGTTCAACGCATGAATCTCCCAACTGTACTACTAATTAAATTAAGTTTCACGCCTGTCACCCGCTAAAGCTTTTCTCACATTATTTGGAGTTGCAGGTTAAAAACATGACTGTCTATGGACTGTCTATGTTGTAGTCCCGTCATAAGCGGTTACCCTCATGTACATTACCGCGTATTTGTGTGATGCTACCATTGTTAACATATATATTTATATATATATATATATATATATTATATAGATTTTTTATTTTTTTTATGTTCTTTTGTGTGTTCTATGGACCACTGTGTCTGAAATAAAGAATTATTATTATTATTATTATTATTATTATTATTATTATTATTATTATTATTATTATTATTATTATCTCTAATAATGTAGATCATACTGTGTTATCTTGACTGCAAAAATACAGACATCAGTAGAGAATGGCTCCACAAAATCCTGCTAAAATATACAGCAATATATACATAAAATATACAATATATACATAAAATATACAATATATACATAAAATATATATAAAACAAAATATCCTTATCCAATTCTGAAACAAACAGTCTATGAGATCCCTGGAACGCTTTTAAGAATTATAACTCTTTAATCAAATAAACCGTATTTTAGTAAAATTCCTGAAAATTATTACGCGCTGAGAATTCTGTTTCTCGGGATAATCCGCGGCCTAGTACTCAAACGATTAGTCGACTAGTCGATGTCGACTCTGGGCAAACCAGTAGTTGACTCTCAATTGTGCAGTTGACTAGTCGGAGGAGTTTAAGCTTTTAGGTAAATAGTATCGCTTCTGTGACACTGTCAGACAGTCTGAATAGCAATAATGGGCAATCAATGTATACATCTATTGCCATCTAATAGTAGTGACAGTAGTTTGTTTTAACTGGTACTAGTAGAGTGCTGAATTATTTTGGGCTATCAGGATATGTTATTAATTTGCCTTGTTGCAATTTATGGGAGAGTGCCTAAATAAGACTAAATAATTTCACTCTTAGCATAATTTGAAGCACATTAACAGAATAATTTTCCAGTAAGTTGCTGTATATGAATGCCCAAGTGAGGCCAAATTTGGACCTTCAGCACTCTACCGGAACACCAACACTGTTATAAGGAGACGGGTTATCACCAATGACTAGTCGAAGTCGACTTGACTTTTGGGTATTGACTTGTCGACTTTGTAATTCACTAGTCGTTTGAGCACTAATCCGCGCCAAAAGAGTTAAATCAATGGATTCTGCGATTTTTCTGATCGATTTCACTTTCAGGAGGTCAATGTTGAAGTCACCCATCATATGTGGTATTTTATTGTCGTGGGTTAATATATTTGTTATAAGGTTTATTTTGGACAGAAAACTTTCCATATCAGCCTTTGGAGGGGTCTGTAAATGATTGCAATGACACTTTTTGATGTATTGATTTCTATTTCAATAAAGATGGACTCAAAGATGTGGGGAATAAAAATTGACAGGTCATCGCAAACTTTGAAATCGATTCCATCTTTAATGTAAAGTCCGATACCACCTCGTCCGTTCTCTTCTTGAGGGCGACATTTCCTATGGGGCCACGCGCCAATTAGACACTAGTTGATAATCAGGAAATAAGACATGGGTTGTTACGTCGAAATTAATGACGTTTCATGTGATATAAATAAATATTTACACTGTGTACTAAGGCATACTGCACTTCAGTGGTGCACTTAGCTTGCATTGAACGGCTGTTAACTCTGCTTGTGCAGAGTTAGAAGATTGGACAGTCAGACAATTGCTTGTCTAGCTTCCTCCACCTATAAAACTCTCTAACGTAATGTAACCTTGGCTGTTGAAAATATCATTAAACCTCAATAAACAAACGTTGTACACCAACAATAAACCTTAAGATACTGTGGAAGTTTGAAAAAATCCTCGGATAATCGTAGTTTTTCCACGTGCGATTGATCATTCACCACAAATTGTAATTGCACGAGCTATGACGAGAGAGAGAGAGCGATCGCATGCCATTAACATGAAGGTTTAGTTGTAAGATGGAAACTTTGCTGCTCAACCAGTGCTCAAAATAACTTTTTTTTCTTTGCGTAGCAAAATGCTACAAATTTCAAAAAAATGAATAGCATTTTGTAAAAATTACATAGCTATTTTTGTACACCAGAGTTATGTTATGCTGTTTTGTATTGAATTCTTCTAAGTAGATAGAATAGTTTCCATCCATTTCTGGGCATTTCCAAATGATCTGTAACACTTGAAACATTTACTATGTTTATTTTTTAACTGAACTGCCTTTAAGGGTTGCATGGACTTGGATATTTTCAAATAGCGTCTTGGTTGATCAATAGAGTTCTCAAAATGGAAGTTGGGATTTTTAATTTGATGGGCTTGAAGTTATTTTTAATTTTATGCAAAATGTTGTAAAAACAGGAAGAATTTAAACCAATAGAATTCATCTTACACATGAAGTTGCTAATGATGCTTGCTTGGTGGAGAGTTAATCTTATTTATGCCTGGAACGTTCCACAATGAGAAGTAAAGCATCAGTGAACTAGTTTTCAAATTTGTTTTCAAATTTTCATTTACATTTTGCGATACAAGATAATCAACTGCAGCCTAATAGGCTGCAGTTGATTATCTTGTATCGCAAAATGCTATACATAATTGAACATTGCGTAGCTTTTTGCAAGTTTTGCGTAGCAAAAAGCGACGCGACACCGCTTATTTTGAGCCCTGCTCGTCCGTCCTCTTCTGGAGGGCGACATTTCTATAGAAGTGGTTGATATCCGTTTAGGGTATACGAAAGTTGGCTGCCGAATTTGGAAACCCAATAATGTCAGAGTTGTTACCAGATTCCTGAATATTGAACATGAGTTCAATGAGTGAGACCCAGTAATAATTGATGCTTTGACAATTTATATAGAGGAGGGAGAATGAATTCTTCGAGTTTCCTGGTGGAAAACGAGGGTCATCAGGTGAGCAATGTGCACACCCCTCTCTGAGATGTCGAAATGGGTTATCGTCCTCGTCTTCTAAGGCAGGTATCCTACCCATGAACTGGCTGATGAAATCGCATTCTGCTTTGTCTGGATCTTGTCCAACGTGTTGCTACCCGCCATTACCAGGCAGAACGCTACCCCGTCTCACAGTCATGGAAATTGGTTTACACTGTATAGTAGAGACATAAATTGATGCAAATTTAACGTGCCACTTCAAATGTGAATCTTGTTCATTTCCGGTTCGTGCTGGTCTGACACAATGTCAATAAAAACAGCAAAAATGTGATAGGTAGCATGGTTGAATGTATTCAGTACAGTAGTCCTATAATACTTGGTTCATTATGGTGGCTGGTATGTGAAGAAATACAATACCCTATAAGCGCCAATGGTGAACGTCTAGGAGCCCATACTATGAAACCCCTAGAGTTAAAACTAGAAGTCCTGTCATACAATGCGCACAAATAGCACGTCGATCTGCCCGTTAATCTACGCGTTATGACCATAGTAATGCTATCAAATTCTGTACATATGGCCTGTGCACAAGCAATGTTTCAGCCAAAGGACCTCCGGGTAACCCGGAGGTCCATTGGCAGAAACAGTGCCTGTGTTTGCTATGAGGAACCAGGAGAACCTACCGTGCTTTGTATGCCATTCTATATGGCAACTGCGCGCAATTCTTACGCGCAATTAAGCCTTGATAAGCGCACAGTTCATGACAGGACTTCTAGTTTTAACTGTACAACTGCACCCTGCAGAACTCCATATTCTGCCTGTTAATATAACTGACTGAAACAAATCAATAGCATTTCAAAAGATAATACAATTTTTCAATTAGCAAATCACTACATCTTTAAAAATGCCAACGGTTCACGTCAACCTTTCTAAAATCATACTAAATAATACAATAGTTATAGTCCGCAAATCGCATACAAAAGAACCAGAAATTTTGCAATTCCTGCTCCCAGAGGTTTCCCCAACAGCTTACTCTCAATGAACGGGACGGTAATTACATTGTGGTATACGAACAGGTTTTTTTGCGGGGGAGGGGGGGGGGGGGGGGGGGGCAGAGAGTGGTGGTTGACTAGTTATTGAACGGGTTTGAAATTTAAAAGAAAAGGACATCACCTCCTATCTGTCGGAACCATTCGCCTACGGACGTGTTTCGTCTGGGAGTTCAACAAAAGAAACTAGTTTAAAATTTGTTTGCTCCTATTGATATCAGGGACTAATACTACAAAACTTTTTACAACTGTATTTTCTAGAATTGTTTTTTCTACTTATTAATATAACTGGTTAAAATGAATCTTTGGCATTTTAAAAGATATGGCAATTTGCCAACTGGCACGTCTTTGGAAATACTAACCATTCATTTCAACCCATTTAAAACCCTTTACCTAACATGAAAAGCAGACGACACTTGCAAAAAAAATTCTTGAATAATTATTTTTTTTTCATTTTTTGTCTCAAAAACATAGGTTATGACCCCTCATTGGAACGAGCTCGACGAGCTCGTTCCAATGGGGGGGGGGGGGGTCATAACCTATGTTTTTGAGACAAAAAATGAAAAAAATAATTAAAATTAATAGGCGATTTTTGAGAATAGCGCTGGCCGGTTTTGGCCGTTACGTTGGGTAAAGGGTTAAAAACATAAGTAGAAAGTGCAATTCCAGAAAATACAATTGTAAATATTGTATAGAACTGTACCCCCTGGGCACTTTTACACAGCTGCACAAGTACCAAACAATGTAATTTTGTGACTATGTTAGGATATGTAACTGAAATAGGTCCAGTCTGTTTACTAAACCAGGTTTCAATTAAAAAAAATAAAATTATTCTTTAAAAAACGTCGTTATCGAGATTTCTTTTTCATTTTCTTAGCTATATAGTATCAGGCGTGTCATTTATTTCATATGATGGAGGTGTGCTCTGTTCGATTTTGTACATGACGCCTTGAACTCTCCTGTTTCCATTATCATCATCCCATCAAGCCCTACACACGCTTTTCCGGATTCAAATAGAAGCGACGAGTGAGGAGGAGGAAGCGGGCAGAATGCAACATCCATTTGCACCTCAGTTTCCACGAGTTGTTCCGTGTAGAGCAGTTCCCATTGGAGAGGGATCGGCTGTTGAATGTAAAGAGCTGGGGAACTGGTAAGGAGAGTGGTGGTTGCCGCTCCCCCTTTCCGTACGTGACCTCTGGCTTTCTTCTTCTCCATAAACACATATACAGTTAAAACTAGAAGCCCTGTCCCGAAATGCGCACAAATAGCACGCCGATCTGCGCCTTAATCTACGCGTTATGACCATAGTAAGGCTATCAAATTATGTACATATGGCCTGTGCACCAGCAATGTTTCAGTCAATGGACCTCCGGGTAACCCGAAGGTCCAATGGCAAAAAAATTGCCTGTGTTTGCTATGAGTAACCAAGAGAACATGGCGTGCTTTGGAAGCCATTCGATGTGGCAATTGCGCGCAATTCTTACACGTAATTAAGCCTAGATAAGTGTACAGCTCGTGACAGGTCTTCTAGTTTTAATTGTAAGCCTGAAAGAATGGCTCTTTCGTTTCATTTAGAGATATTGGAGATAATACGAAAATGCCATCGAATTTTCCCTCAGTGTGGACTGCCGCTGATCTCTTAGACGGATGGATACAGTGTACTTTCGGTTCGAAAAATCAAACTTTTCTCCGGGACCCCCCTTGGTACGTTTCCCGGCAAAGTTTTCTTGGCCCAATTCGCCTCTATTCACCTTAGCAGAGCGATACTCTCAGCGGTGTTTTTTGAATTGCATTCCTGCGCTCATATCCCTTGTCAACGCACCTGAACACCCCCCCCCCCCCCCCACACCACCACTGTTATATATCGACGTGTGGATACCCTTCCCGCTTCCGCTTGTCCGAACAGCTCCCTCCATCACACACTAAAAACTAAAGCGTTAAAACTGACACTTCCAAGGTGTTAAACCCATTCTAACTCTTAGGGTTTGATTTTAACACTCAAAGTGCAATGCTTTAAGCACCTAGACATTACAATCGTCAGACATCAGAAACTTGAATGGATGGCACTTCCCATGTGTCTAGCATTGGTGGTTCATCCAGAATCGTCCATAATTTGATTTGCGCTTGGTGGGTACATAATTAAAAGGACACAACGCAGATGACGCGGATCAGGCTCGAGAGTTCGAGCCTGATCCGCGTCATCTGTGTTGTTTCCTTTTAAGTGTCGCGATATTACACTTGTCAAGTGGTATTATTGTAACACCTGTCAAGTTCTGGAATATCTACATTTAACAAAGTGCTAGTTCAGCACCCAGTAAGTGTTAAATACAGCACTTCAAGTGTAGTTTTTAACACTTTAGTTTTTAGCGTACAGTCTTTATGCTTGTGACTGTCGCTAATGCTACTCTTGTACGTATCCGTCAATGTAAATATTAAATGTTAAATGTATATAAAGATTGTTTAATCTGACTGCCAGGCGTTCGCATATGGAAAGATAAACAAAGTTTCTATAAAAACTTCCCAATTAAGTAGTACAAATATTACTCGGCACAATTATATCTTAGTACTTGGCTTGGGGTGGGTGGGTAAATCAACCAACCAGTGATCGACTGGTAGATGCATAAGGTGCACAAATGTCACCAATATTTTAAACAGGATGTTAAGTATATCTTGCAAAATGTTGAGAAAATCAAAATAATATTTCGTTTTGAATCATTGTGAAGGATGATTACATGTACATATTTCAGCAGAAAAATAAAGTTGACTGAAATGAATGAATATAATTCAAGGATTGTTCTCTGTCTATAGTTCTAACAATGTCAAATGAAAACATTTCCACTGTCGATAGCGATTTTGTTAGCTCGAAAGACAGTACAGAAAACCTTATTTACCATTATGGAGGATTTGGTTTGATTACGTGTGTTAATATTCCTGGAAACCTACTGGTAATAACCACGTTTTCGAGACACGATGAACTTCGGAAACCAGCTAATTTCTTCATTATCGGTCTGACTCTGTCAGACCTTTGCCAGGGTTTTGTTTATCCACTGTATGTAGTTTCTCATATTCACAATCTTAATATTGAAAAAGAACTTGGTGAGTCCTTAAGTGAACCTATTGTATACCATGATTACCTATTCTACTATGTATAAAAAGCCTATGACATTAATTGTGGCTTCACATGCCAACAGTGGTGAACACGCCAGCAAAGGGATTTCAATAGTTAAAATTTACTCGCCTTGAATGCAAACTTATCTGAACTGATCACACGTCACCTTGTTTACCTCATAAGATACCAAATATAAACAAACTTTCGTTGTCTCATGTTAATAAAGCATCCACAACTCGACATCGTATGTTATTACAGTGAAAAAGGCTCCGTAATGTGCGCGTTTCGTTTTGTATTTCGTTTCGGCGATAAAATTGCCAGCGAAAGTGCCATCCACCGGTGCTCATGTAAACGCAAACAGAAACGCACGAGTGAATATTGATTTTTTCATCCTTAAAACTCTTATTAATCTGACGATAGTGGTATAAATAAAATATACCCAAAGTAGCTTGGTGTACCAAATGTTCACCACTCGTGGTGAAGTGGTGTTAACCGCGCGCCAAAGGCTCGCGGTTAACACGACTTCACCACTCGTGGTGAACATTTGGTACACCAAGCTACTATGGGTATATTCTACATATTTCTCGCCCATCGTGAATGAGGTAACTGAACGCTATAAATTCTGTCGAAGGGCGCAAAACCCAGATGGACCATACAACTTTAACTATAGATGAACCCGGATGGTGACATGGTTGGTTACAATGTTCTGTGATTAAGTAAATAATCTTTGTAGGCAGCACTTAGCGTACATAATTGTATATACATTTATATTTTCTATATACACATGTACTCACCGTTTTACCATCCATTCAATCGATTGTGTCAGACCATCAGAAACACTTCAAATGACCAGTAATCTCCAAAGAATACTTTCTTACAGCATTGTAAACCTTTGTTTAGCAGCCTTTGTATTAATTAAAAACAAATCACTTGATATTTGCAGCAATACTAGTCCTGTCGACCTCGACGAATACCATGGTGGGTAACATAACTCTAGACGAGATCCAGAGTGGTATGGAATTTGACTTCGTAACTTTATGTAACAACAAATGTGGGTATATTCTATATTTATTATGCCTCGCGTTTGTAACATCAGCCGTGATTGGTTAATTTGACACCTTCTAAAAGTCATAGTACTGGAGTTTTGGGGCAAACCACGGGTACTATCGGAACGTTTTTTCCTGGCGACAAGAGAACGAAGAAAATGTAAGCTCCACTTCCATTGTTCAGCGTCGATTGAAATTTCTCAACACCAAACGCTGGCTCCGTGTCCGTTTAACTTTTTTCGTCACCGGTAAACACAGACTTACCAACAAATGTATGGGTGTGTTTTCAATTTTAACTGCCAACAATGAATTCAAAAGAATCAGACATATTAAAAACTCACGTGTTGTTCCATTTCCACTTCAGTGAATCTTGAATATGAGTTATGACTTCAATCAATGATATTTCCACAAGTTAATAGTACTCCTCGACCTCACTGAGCCTCCGCTCCAGATCAAAATAAATTGTTTCACTCCGCTTAATTCTATCAACTGTCGTCATCCGAGAAACATGAATTTATATTCCATTAATTTATACCACTTATCACACAAGCATTAACAATGCATTATAACACGAACAGCATGATGCAGCTGTAAACACTGGCATTTGGTTTTATATAAACTCCCAAAGCGACGGCACTTATGACAAGTCATTTTCGAAGAGACGTCATTCGTTCGAAATGAGGTCATGTTTTTGGATTCGACTACATTGTTATTACAAGACTGATGGCATGAACATTGCAGTTAACGCTTAACAATGAAACTTATTTTTTTGTTCGGCATAATAAAAATGATTAGAACGTTTCTTTTCATGTTCTAATCGGTCGATAGTACCTGCGTTTGTGTGATTGCTGAAATAAACTCTGAAGCAGCTTCTCTTCGTTTCAGGGTTTATTTCAGAAATCACACAAACTCAGGTACTATCGACCGATAGAACATGAAAAGAAACGTTCTAATATTATATTATTATTTGCTAAGGTGACTCATGTTTTCACCTGCTGATATGTGCCGGGATCACCACGATGGAGATCGGGTCAGTGGCCTCCATTATATTCCGTACAATTCAGAGGCGGGGGAACTGGAGGGATACAAAGTGGTGTGTGCACCTCCCCCCCCCCCCCCCCCCCCGTCCCTCCAATTCACAAACACACATTTAGGGATACAAAATTGTAGGCATTCCCCTCGCCCCCACACACACCCACGTTTCTCCACAGGTTGTCTACATGATTGCATAATAGGTTTGAATGTTTGAGAGCAGATATTAAAACAGAGGGCATTCAAATGATGTATTGTTTTCAAATATAAACAAATTTACTGGCGTTTTGCCGATGAACTACACATCGAGGCAGTTCGACCAATGCTTTCTATCTCAACCGTATTTGAAACCTTCTGGTTGCTAAATGGTTGATGGTGAGGAAAGGACCACATCGTGGCCAGGCACACCATGATAGAGCGCTCAATGGATATTTGAACATTTGCTGAAATAACATTATAATAAGTGACGCCACAACGGAAAGGCGTCGACAGCTGTTTTCAAGGTATATGTTCAAGCGTGGCCCACCCCCTCCTCTCATACACTCATTAACAGCCTGAAACGGAGAAATGATGGTTCATCCAGGAACCAAAACTGGCTCGTTAGCTTGTCTTGGTATGGAAACCTGATTAACTGGACAGTCTCAGTCTCCGGAGATTATAGAAATTATAAAATATAAAACTCCCTCAATCTGAAATTTTAAAATGGTGGCGAAAGCAACGTAAGAAAGCGGATGTGACAACTTATTCCCAGTTTCTTATTCGACATTCGTTATCAACCGAATAATTACCTGAGCTAAATTTAATATACCGCAATGGTATTGTTAGTATTCTAACAGACTAAGGTCTCAGAGTGTTGATAATATATAACTGTATTGTATATCCGGGAAAAGGTTGCAAAAATCCTGCCTGGAAGCAAAAATATTTAAGATGGCAGTAGTATATCTCGGGCTTTTCACCCCATATAGTGCAAGGATTCCGGAAGTGACAGTATATCACGTGACCCAGTGGCGCCATGTTGTGTTGTCATGGTAACCCACGTGAGCGGCCATGTTGTGACGTCACAGTAATACGTGGTTTTAGTGCGCATGTACAGCTCGTGATGTTAAGGTGATACGTGTTTCCGTCGTCCATTTTGTATACTGGAGGCCGCCATCTTGGTTTCTATAGTAGGACGTAGTTTCTGTGTGACCTAAAACCTTCCTATAGGATAGGGGTATGTTCGAAGGATGTGTTCGATTAAACAGGAGTAATTTCCCAATTCGTAGAAATATCACAAACAACACGATAATTCCTCCAAATCACAGAAATTGACTTTACTTGATACGGTTTTCCCTCAGAATCTTTTGAGGATCGCCATACTTTGGCTTATAATAGTAGCACGTAGTGCAATAGTACAGAGGGGGTACCGGGGGTAAGTTAGATTGAATAGGAAGTATTTTTTCTGGTTCGGATTCCCCTCTGAATCTCTTTTTATGACTTCTTATGTTCCATTTATTCTGACTCCCTAAACATGTTTATGGTCTATTGTACACATTGCAGATAAAACATAGGCATATGCTGAATGTGCCAATATGTGGCTTATGCGAAAAGGCACAATGGTACACATTGTGCACTAGCACATAGGCAAATACGGGTATTTGAGGATACCTATCGCCTGGTATTGTATTATTTGAGGATACCTTTCGAGGATACCTTTTGGAGAATCCCTTTTTAGTTGTATTAGGCAATGAGGGGTATGACTATGGGGATGACGTCACAACATGGCTGCTCACGCGGGTTACCATGTCAACACAACACGGCGACACTGGGTCACGTGACATGACGTCGCTTCCGGGGTCCTGCACCGAGGTCCTGCCAATATGGGATGAAAAGTCCGAGACATACTACTGATGGCCATCAGGAAATGTGACAAAAATAAGGACACTCAAAATAATTTAATTGATTCTCATACAATTTTTTTTTCAAATCAGTCAGGGAGGGAGCGTTTGAATTTTTATTTTCCAAAAAGTGAACAAACATGGAGAGGATTACGGTTGTGTTTTTACACAGAAATATAGAAAGTTAATATTTATACAAATAAATCTATTTAATTTGAAAAGAAAAACATTCCTCTCAAAATATTTTGTAGATACTGCAATTCAACGGCTTCATATGTTATCGATGCTATTTATATTATCTTTGAAGTAAAAGTATTTAACCCTTCACCTAACCTGAAAAGCAGACGACACTTGCAAAAATAATTCTTGAATAACTATTTTTTTTTTATTTTTTGTCTCAAAAACATAGGTTATGACCCCACGTTGGAACGAGCTCAACGAGCTCGTTCCAACGAGGGGTCATAACCTATGTTTTTGAGACAAAAAATGAAAAAAATAATGAAAATTAATTGGCGATTTTTGAGAATAGCGCTGGCCGGTTTTGGCCGTTACGTTAGGTAAAGGGTTAATCTATGGGGATTTGGCTTGTTATAATTGACGGGAGGGTACCTATAGGTACTCTCCCATAAATTGTAAGAAGGCAAACATATTGGTGACGCAAAATAAATAAATATGCACCAATCCAAAAATGTAAAAAGTTTCGGGCCTACCTGAGTTTGTACTAATATTGGAGAACACTGAAATGCAATACCAATTTCTAATGAGGGGGTTCACATTCAATGAGAGATTGCCTGAGAATCAAAACACTTTTTTTCTGCCTAAAAATACTTTTTTTTTTCTCTTCTTAATTCCGGGTTGCCTGTTGTGAGTTACCATTCCCTTCGATCGAAGGTTTCGTAGTCCTATTTGGGGGATTTGTTTTAATTATTTTTTCCTTTCATTTACTGTTTTTGATGGTGCTATTTGGGGGGATTTAAAAAACAAATATTTCAATTATTTACTTATTGTGATAATTCGATAGTGCTAGAAAATTCGACAGGTATATTTCAGAATGGAATATCACGTCGATGTTTAGAATAATCCGCTGGGCACAATGGAGCCCCAGGAAGGACATACTTGTTTTTCAATTTATTTCGCTTTAATAAAATATTTATTTCAAATAACAACTATTATTTCGTATTAGCGAAATATTCTCTCGAAATTGTATTTTCTAACTAATGCAACTTTTGAGTATTTTATTTAATTTTAGGAGGTGTAAAACTTTCCTATCTCCATGCTAATTTCCAATCCCCAAAACGACATATTCAGGGGAAATAAGCAGACCGTTTTCCACTAATTTGAAGGTAAAATCTGACATCGGTTCCACGTTGTTTTTGATACAACGAATGTGATTATCTCAATAGGACACGATATGTACAACTGTATGATTTGACTTTAATTTGAATTTTAATACCCTTAAGGGTCCAATTCTGACCTTGATAACTTTTTAATGCAAATGAACAGGTGTCCCAACATGCATTGCTTGACTAAACTCAAAACTTCTTTTCTAAGTGCCTTCGGGAGTTCAAGACTTGTCTAGAAACAACTGCAAAGCCATAGGAGGTACATGTAGACTTTCAAGGTATATCAAAAATACACATAAACATATCCAGGCCCTTAACTGGTAGAGTGCTAGAAGCCACTAGCAGGGCTTTAATATGAAGAGTAGGTACACCAGCCTAAAGGTATCATATTCTGTGGAGGTGCTTCATATTATCTTAGAAGTGAAATTACTTAGTCTATATGGGTTTGCCTTGTTACAATTTATGGGAGAGTGCCTCTTGGCACTCTCCCATAAATTGTAACAAGGCTAAGGCACATGAACAAATTTTGATGACCAAAAATAACTTAGCACTCTACCAGTTAAGGGTTAATTTGTTCTTCAACGATAAGGCTACTTATCAGTTTATTTTATTTCCAGGGAACTGGTCAGTTTGTGACGGAATTATGATAGTACTTTGTTCCTTGCTGTTTTGTTCGTCGTTCCATTTACTTGCGATAACGATAACACGGTATTTGGCTGTAATTAAGCCTCTGCATTACAAGATATACATCACAAAGACAGTAGCAGTACGTTGTGTTATAGGCATATGGGCATTGGCTATCCTCACATCTCTTTTAATTTATTATAATAGCAAGCCAAGTAAGTTTTAGTTTTCTTGTGAACTTACCACATAAATTGATTATTTGTTTGTTAAACTTTCGTCAAATGTATCCTCAGAACCGTCCTACAGCTATTCACAAAAATATCCATTCAGTTTTTGTTATTAGCATATGGGCCCTGCTTGTGACGAGCCGGACTCTTTTATTGATACGTCACAAGCAGGGACATGGGGACGGGTCGGGCTGTGGTGGTGTCTCCTCCCCCCCCCCCATCCCAAGCCAACATTTTAAATAGTTAGGAATTGTAAGTCTCAACCCCAAAACAGTTGTAAATTCCGTGCCCTGTGGTTCTTGAGTTAATGGTATTTTTGTAGCTGTGGTTGTTTGTAACATGCATTTAGAGTTATTTTTAAACATATGTCATGATATTTTCTAGCTGGAGTGTGTACCTTGCTACACTTAATAGACGACTTATAGACTCTAACACACAAAAAGTCACATATTTCGAAAATAAAGGAGAGTTTGTGTTCGGCTTCTTCAACGGTTGGACAAATACACAGACAGTAGTTGGAACATTCTTTACCAAGGGGATTGCAAACGATTTTATCAACTGCTCGATGTATGGCAGCGAGGGGAGCGCAGAGCCGGAAATAATTCATTTGGTTTACTGCCCATTAACCCTTTACCCAACGCACACGATATCAAAATTTATTATTTTAAATATCTTTTTTTTAATTTTTCAAAAAAATTTAACAAAACCATATCATGTGACCCCTCATCGAGCTCGTTCCAATGAGGGGGTCACATGATATAGTTTTGTTGAAATATTTTGAAAAATTAAATTTTTTCAACTGCTCAATTTACATATTACGCGGGTGGATGCGGCGGTTCGTTGGGTAAAGGGTTAATCCAAGACCCACTAGGAACATCCTTGGTCTTACGCCATATTGTTGCGGAAAAAATATGTATGCTTCCAGATGTTCCAATGCTGATAATTTTTGCTGTTGGGAGAGATTAACGGGAAAGTTAGCTCCCTTTAATTTTCTAAGGTTGTCAGTAAATTTAATCTTGAGGGTATGGGAATTTCAATGTTAGCGTCGTTGTATCATCGAGGTGCTCATCATTTCACAAACGTCAGGCATATTCCTGAAGAGTAGTATAAATAGACAGAACGCGATGTGTGTTTAAATCGGTGGGTGTTTTACATAACGAGTTGGAATGGCGTGGTCATATTTCGATGTACGGCTTTCGCGAAATATGATTACGCCATTCCAAAGCTTAAGTAAAACACCCACCGATTCAAACACACACCGCGTTCTGTGTTTATTACACATCCCATACATTAACCCTTTACCCAACTAATCGGCCGCATCCGCCCGCGTAATATGCAAATTCAGCAGTTGAAAAAAAATTTTTCAAAAGACTTCAACAAAACCATATCATGTGACCCCTCGTTGGAACGAGCTCGTCGAGCTCGTTCCAACGATGGGTCACATGATATGGTTTTGTTGAAATATTTTGAAAAATTTTTAAAAATGATATTTAAAATAATAAATTTTGATATCGTCTGCGTTGGGTAAAGGGTTAAAATTCATTTAAATAAACAAATATTAATTCCGATGTTTAAACCTCAGGGTGAAGAGTCTGTTTGTTTTGACTGAAGCTGTACTGATCAAAAGGGTCGATAAAAGATCAAAACAACCTTTTCGGAACCAGTGTTTGTTAAAATTCGTATCGCTGTTTCTGTTCGGCTGGTGCCCATCCACGCCTAACCATTTGGTGGCTATTACTGTTAGTAAAAATATAAGTACTGACTTGTGCAGATTTGCCAAACAGCTGGGAGAAACATTTTAAAAAGAAGTTCGAAGCATGTCAAGATGTACGAAGATTTACCGAAATAAAGTTGACCAATTTAGATATAACAGATCCACATAACGAGAAGGCCACGGAACTGGGTTAATGTTCTGGCTGGAAATTATCGGTTTTTTTTTAATATTATCTCATTTTTGGTTAAGTAATTTTTTGTGAACCGCCTTTATTTTGCTTTGGACGTTTTCATTTTCACACTGCGACAGACTGTCGATAATTGTATAACGAAATTTGGAAACTTTTCGAAGCGTAACGAATGACTCGATTTGAAAGGAACTGGTATGAACGGTGCTGAGAAAAAAGTTCCGGCTTGTACATCACCCAATGAATACAGAATCATTTTTGTCATACCGGCTATTCCTTTAAATACAAGGGTTAAAAGTTGAATGGATGTGTGATGAAATATAGAAGCTTGATTTTTACATTTTTTTTTCAGTTTGAACGTTTGACTATGAATTTCTGTATAAACCCGTTTAAGAATACGAAAATGGCGCTTTCTCTATCTTTTGATGTTCTGAAACTGTCAGTCTATATATTATATCACCAGTGTGCGCATCATGGCATATAACACAGACAAGCTCCTTTTCATTAATATAATCTCTGATGGGTCAGATTTGCTAATCACTTTCCCTTGGAAGAATAAAAACTGGGAAACTACTGTAAAAACATGTTCGCTAAACAAAGAGCACAAGTGCACAGTAAAGTAGTTGCTTCTCATTAGCTTGTTATTAAAAACAAATTTAATTTTGTAACCTTTAATGAACGAAAACAACAGACAGCTCATTGTGCTATCAGCTGTTTTTGTTCATTGAAAGTAATAACTAGAAACTTCACTTTATTTTCTACTGATGGTATATGTGTTTTCTGAACAATAAAATTCTGCTGAATTGAACATTCCTTGCCCCTCTAATAAATTAAAGGGAGTTAACTTTTTCGAAAGTCGATTTTCTCTGACGAGATAAGTCAGACAAGCGCAAGTGCTAGCAACCAACAGTTTTTTTTCCGACGGAGAACAAAAGCGTCCGACAGACATGATCATTGGGGGAGTGGGTGAACTGCCCCTGGCACTACCACTAACCCTTTGAGACTTTAACCCTTTACCAAACATGAAAAGAAGACGACACTTGCAAAAAAAATTCTTGAATAACTCATTTTTTTCATTTTTTGTCTCAAAAACATAGGTTATGACCCCTCATTGGAACGAGCTCGACGAGCTCGTTCCAATGAGGGGTCATAACCTATCTTTTTGAGACAAAAAAATGAAAAAATAATGAAAATTAATTGGCGATTTTTAAGAATAGCGCTGGCCGGTTTTGGCCGTTACGTTGGGTAAAGGGTTAATTATCCTGACGTCCAAACATCACTAGGAATTCAGTTTCTTCAACGTTTTTAAGAATGTGACGTCAAACGTCGGAAAGTATCAATAACAAGATATTTTTCACGTTAGTAAATATCTGGTTGAGGGCTAGATTATTTTTGGTGGACTGAATTTATTATTAAAACTTGTTTTATTACAAATTAATGGAGAGTACCCACATGCACCCTCCAATAATTTGTAATAAAACAAATTTATATAAACAAAATATTATTTGTGTTTGACTGAATATGAAATACAAGCAAGGAAAGTGTTGGCTTTTGCTCTGTTATCCTCGTTTTTTGAAAGCCCTGATGGTGGCTTCTAGCACTCAACCAGTCCAGAAGTCTTGACAGCAGGATCATGTAAGTTTTGTTAGCTGCGATAACAACTGGCTCAACAGTTATCACTGAGCATTATTCGGGAGAAAATAGGAATTTGAGGTTAAAACTTTAAAATATCAAAAAATAATAACAAACCAAATGACCACAACGTGTCAACATGCTGTTGGATTTCGTACGTACTAACACTTACAAAAGTATCAAAGGGCTAAATTAAACAAAATGTTTCGTACGTAATAACAAGTACAAAAGTATCAAAGGGCTAAATTAAACAAAATATTTCGTACGTAATAACAAGTACAAAAGTATCAAAGGGTTAAATTGAACAAAATGTTTCGTACGTAATAACAAGTACAAAAGTATCAAAGGGCTAAATTAAACAAAATATTTCGTACGTAATAACAAGTACAAAAGTATCAAAGGGTTAAATTAAACAAAATATTTCGTACGTAATAACACGTACAAAAATATCAAAGAGAGCAGTTGAAAATTTCTCTATAAAGGGGATGGCAATCGATTTTATCAACAGCTCGATGTCCTGCAGCGAGGCGGGTGGTGGGGGGGGGGGGGGGGGGTGCGTATAGCTGGAAATAATTCAAATGGTGTACAGCCTATTAATCCAAGACCCTCCAGGAATGTCCCTGGTCATAATCCATGCATGTTGTTGCGGCAAAAATATATATATTTTGTTTATATAAATCTGTTTCATTACAAATTATTGGAGTGTGCCTGTCCGCTGATTACAAATAAGCGTGTACAACTCAGATTGTTAATATTTTACGTTGGTGATCTCATCGGTACTTTTAAGTTGGTGTAAGTACTGAACCAAGTCTGCGTGAGGCAATATATTCTCTCCTTTTTGTCCATACAGGATTTAAAAAAAAATGAAATAGACTTCAGTCAAAATTCTAAGAACCCAGGCAACCTCTTCTTGAAGACCCTCGGAATATCCGAAATTTAATTCCAGATTTGGGAATCGGGCATGGAATTTGATTTGGCGACGTCCAATCTTTCGAATCTCCCTCCACTGCACCCTATTTTGAAAGCCAAATAGCACTGAGTACTGCCCTAAAACAGCTGACGGCCGATGCATCCGGAAGTCAGCCTGGTGATGCTGCTTCACAATAGTTCATGGTGTGATACGAACACGTCTTCATACAGGAGGAAAATCCGATAAAGTAAATGTTAAATTTCATGTTCACAATATAACATACGGGGCTTTTCCAGGATAATGATCAAGGTATACCTGAAAGTCTCTCTCGAATTGTCAAGGGAAAAGTACCAACTAAACGTCTTCTCTGGGAGATTGTTCCAGTGCTTCATAGAAATAAAAAAACACGATTGACCATTTTCGTCATTCGAAGAGATTGACAGCAACATTAGCGCTCCATATTTTTCTCAACTGGTAGAGTGCTAAATTGGTTTTGGACATCATATCTTGTACACATGTCTTTGCCTTGTTGCAATTTATGGGAGAGTGCCTATGGGCACTCTCCCATAAATTATAACAAGGCAAACCCTTACAGACTAAATAATATCACTTTAAAGATAATACTAAGCACATGTACTGAATATGGGCCTTCGAAGTGTGGTACACACACTTCAGAATAATGCCCAAATATGGGCTTCCATCACTTTATCAGTTAAGTACCAACAGGGCTCAAAATAAGCGGTGTCGCGTCGCTTTTTGCTATGCAAAACTTGCAAAAAGCTATACAATGTTCAATTATGTATAGCATTTTGCGATACAAGATAATCAACTGCTGCCTTTTAGGCTGCAGTTGATTATCTTGTATCACAAAATGTAAATGAAAATTTGCAAACAAATTTGAAAACTAGTTCACTGATGCTTTATTTCTGATTGTGGAACATTCCAGGCATAACTCAGATTAACTCTCCATCAAGTATCATTAGCAGCTTCATGTGTAAGATGAATTTTATTATTTTAAATTCTTCCTGTTTTTACAACATTTTGCATAAAATGTCCATTAAAAATAACTTCAAGCCCATCAAATTAAAAATCCCAACTTCCATTTTGAGAACTCTATTGAACAACCAAGACGCTCTTTGAAATATCCAAGTCCATGCAATCCTTAAAGGCAGTTCAGTTAAAAAAAACATAGTAAATGTTTCATGTGTTGAAGATCATTTAGAAATGCCCAGAAATGGATGGAAACTATTCCATCTACTTAGAAGAATTCAATACAAAACAGCATAACATAACTCTGGTATACAAAAATAGCTATGTAATTTTTACAAAATGCTATTCATTTTTTGGAAATGTTTAGCATTTTGCTACGCAAAGAAAAAACGTTATTTTGAGCACTGAGCACCAGTAAGTTTATCACTTAGGGTATGGGAATTTCATATAAAAAAAATGAAATTTGGAAATGTTAGTAAGGCTGTATCATTGATGTGCGCACACTTCACGAACTTCAGACATATTCATGTTAGGAAGTATATGATAGAGAGCAATCACTTCACTGGACTGATTTCGTGAAATAATTCATGAGAGGTGAGAGACGTTGTACAAACACTTTTGCGCACGAGTGTTTTACAATATAATTCCTCGCCTCGAATGAATTATTTCATGTAACCAGTCCAGTCAAGCGATTTCTCTGTTTATTACTTTTCATTATTAACGATAATTATATTATTTAACCCTTTACCCAACGTAACGGCCGGCCAGAGCTATTCTAAAAAAATCGCCAATTAATTTTCATTGTTTTTTTCATTTTTTGTCCCTAAAACATAGGTTGTGACCCCTCATTGGAACGAGCTCGTTCCAATGAGGGTCATAACCTAAGTTTTTGAGACAAAAAATGAAAAAAATAGTTATTCAAGAATTTTTTTTTGCAAGTGTCGTCCGCTTTTCATGTAGGATAAAGGGTTAAAAAACAATGAAGTCCCCATTACACCCACGACAAAGCGTCTTCGTTTGTGCGGTCAGATACATGACCCAATTGTTGATTGCATAATTCACTTGTTACGCTATCGTTTATAATCAAACCCGGAAATCCCAGTAAATCACACTTTGCAAAGTGATAAAAAACAGAAGTTGACTTTTCACAATTTTGTCCAAATCGGTTTAAATATTTGAATAGTATACGCCATTGAAGTCATTTAAAAATGAGAAAGCAGTAATTTCACCATCTTTTGCTGCTCTGTAACGCTTTTTTCTGATCATTATATCGACAGTGTACTCACTGTGATATATAATACAGACAGTATCCTTTCCATTAATAGAAATGTCTAGGACGTACGATTTGCTATCTTTTCCCCTTGGAAGATTAAAACTTGCAAATCACTGTCAAAAAACACATTAAAAAAAAACAAAGAGTCAAAGTGGACATCTACGTAGTGTTGGTAGGTGTGATACAGATAGCTATTCTTAATTACAGATTATCTTTGAAGTGGTTGCTTCTAAACAGCGTTCCATAAAAAGCCAAGTTTCCTTTTGTAATTTTCAATAAACGAAAACAACAGGCGCTCCTAGAGCTGTCTGTTGTTTTCGTTTATTGAAGAAAACTAAAAGAAACTTGGTTTTATTTTCTGATGCCATAGGTGATTATCAACAATTACTGGCGTCTTAATTGGACCTCCCTCACATATTTAATAATTTCAACGGAGATAACTTCATCAAAAATCGATTTCCGATGACGTAAGTCAGGGATGGGTGCTGTGGTACATCACCAATCGTTCTAAACCACCCCAAAATAACAGGCTCCCAGCTTGCTACACCAGAGCATTTTCAGACAACGCACATTGTACTACAGTATTCTTTTACAAAGACACTTTGGTATATACACAGTTCTTCAATAGCCTGGACGCCACTATTTTGGCAAAAGGTTTGTTTACTCGACCAAACAGCATAATGCTCGATCTAACCCACACGTATGAACTTTGACCGAACTCTAGTTTTGAGGCGAGCAACACAGCGGTCCATCTGATTTGAAAATAAGCAGAGTTGCACATGCTCATCTAGACTATCTTAAAAAATTCAAGGAAGTTCATAATCATTGTTCGCACCATAAAATCTATTGAAAACAAATCGAGACTCCTTAAGGGACTGGTCAATTTCCATAATTCGTATCATACCTTGTGAATCTTAAGACTTAGCAATGATGTCTAACCGAGGTTTGGCTGTTTCTAGAGCAGAGAGTGCAGTACACCTTAGTACTTAGGGGCATCTGTATCTGTATCTGTTTGTGCAACTCTGGGTGCCCGGGCATGCGATTGTGAGGTTTGACTGAAAATTGGTGTATTGCAGCTGGTATGACCGCATTAGAGCGAATGTCATACACAAATATTATTATCTTGCACTACCCCGCAGCATGTACACATTCTTGTCAAACCTTGGAGTCTTAGGTGACAAAAAGGCCCACTGGGCCGGGTGAAAATTTAAATCTATGTTATTTTTTTACTTTGTATCTGTATTGTGGAAAGCTCATGTCAGGAAAATAAAGACACTACTCTACCACTGCCACTACTAATGTATAGATACGAAAAAAGAGTCCCAACTAGGCTAAACCATGACGGACATTGATGACCCGCTGGGGCAGATGTGAAGCCTAGGGCTGTCACGATTAATCGACTGTTGATCGGTCACGGCGAAATCTATTAGTATTTTTCGTTGTCAAATAATCAGTAAATTGTATCCCGTTTTAGACGTTTAGTAATTAAAAGAAAATTTGATGAAAAAACTATTGTTTCTAAAGGTAAAGAGTTAAGAACATCGATTTTAAACCCCCAAGAAGCTGTTGGAAGCAATTATCTTTCAGGTACATTCATCAAAGCTTTGATGTTCTGAACTTTTGAACCGTCAGTGTAATAATCAAGACCGGTCGGCAGTAGCGAACTTCGCAACTGCCGACCGGTCTTGATTGTTACACTGACGGTTCAAAAGTTCAGAACATCAAAGCTTTGAATGTACCTAAAAAAGGATCGTTTTCGATGTTTCCTTGAGGTAGGTCAACTGACTTGAACTTCATTTTTATCGACTTCAAAGAGAGGGAGGGGGGGGGAGGGGCGGGCATTTTGGTACGAGACCGATCGATTATCATCGATTATTTGCGACGATTAATCGATTCCTAAATTTAAAAATCGTGACAGCCCTAGTGAAGCCCTCTAGTGTGCTAGCTGCTTGAGCTCTTTCGTTCAGGTGGTTCCAATCGGTTGCTGTGAACGCAAAGAACGAATGTTTGTTTTCAAGCTGGGACAGTTACGGATCTTCTATTGTTCCTTACTGAAGATGACACGTCATTTTTTCACCCGGATGTGTCACTTTTTGTTCTGGAACTTGATGGATTTTTGTCGCACACCACTCTTCTTTTTCGTAATGTACCATGCACCTTTTCTATGCATGCTATCTAGTTATGTGATCTCGTTCTTTGTGTATGGGTTCCAGATGACAGCTCCATATTCCATTATCGACCTTACAAGTGCAATGTAGGCCGTGTTTAGGCATTCCCTTGGACAGTGCTGGAGGTTCTTTTGGAGAAATCCGAGAGAGGAGTTTGCCCTGTTGCAAACACTGATGATGTGTTCTTTCTATTCTATTCTCGCTCGTTATTTTCCATACAATAGGCAGTAGTATGCAAATAGCCTCACTAGTGAGTTTACTGACTTTGGGAGATTTGGAGATCGTTAATGTGGTATAGGGCACGTATTGGCACCAAGACAAATTCTTGGGTACACCTATTCAACGGCTGTTATATCCGATAATTCCATTAGGTTGCAAGTTAAAGACATTAATTTGACTGCCTTAAAACTGATTCTTGTAAAACAAGGCTTGCCATCGGCATGGAGGATGTCATTTCGCAAAAAGTGGGAATGGGTTCATTCTTCAAAAGAATAACCTTGCTCCGCCGTTCATGAAAACTCCACTCTACGTTTTCATATGATGCAACAGGGTCGGGGAGAGGAAATTCGGTCCTAGGGCTAAGACTGTGAAGGGCCCCCTTTCGAAAGTAACGGGACAATGATGCAGGTGCGGTCGGCATGAGCGTTGTTTGTTTGTTTGTTTGTTGGTGGTTAACGTCACATATTTATGCACCATGGCTAATCGTGACACAACATGGAGATGAAGTCAACTTTAGTCAATCGTTGATCAACATGTTGCCCATTGTAGAGGACTTTCACCACAAGCATTGGTGACTGGGTCCTATTTTACTAGTAAAGCGGAACTGGTTTACCACAGTAAACAAGTGCTGCTTACTTCCCGGGGTTCCCACGGGGAGGCATGAGCGTTGATAAGGAGAGTTGTTTTTATTTTCGGGGGGGGGGGGGGGGCTCTCCACTACAAGTTTGAAATCAGTTATTAAATGGAGACTTCTGGCTGCTTTTGGGATGTAAAATCATGTTCTTTAAGAAATAGCCGTTGTTTTCCTTCGTTTTATGCGATATAAACCGAACATTTTCAGCACAAGCTTAATCATAACTCGCGTAGCGAGTTATGATTAAGCTTGTGCTGAAAATTTTCGGCTTATATCGCATAAACTGAAGGAAAACAACAGTTATTTCTTATAATTTAATCCGGCTGTAATATTAAAATATAAAAACTATGTGTATGTGAACGAAAAACTTAATTTTCGCAAAAGCCAACAGTCAAACTCAGGAAAGTGTGCCACAAACAGGTCACGTCAATCATTGTCAAATTGTTTGTTGTTTTGATTTTCGATCGCAGGCGACAGATATTTAGCAAGTCACGTAATAATATCATTAAAGGCATTTTTTTTTAAGTTCCCCCAAAATCATGTTTGGATGTATGATCTTTTATTCGTCTCCCACTTCGATATATTTTATTAAATTCAATTGTTCCCGAGAAATTATCATTATATTCTCGCTGACTGGAGGCGATGAAAAATCGATCATTGATCTTTGTTTACAAGCTTGTTATCCCTCTATCAGTCTGCCGTCACGCCCTCGCGGTGACAATTGGATTGAGTGGGCGGGGCTTCCAGAGTCTTTAAAGTTGGACCGGATGTGCGAACGTGAAGACATTCCAAATCATTACGTGAATTTGTTTATACGATTTTGACGATTTTCACGCTGTATGCTTTCAACCAATCAAACGCAGAGGCGGGGAAATGATTAAATTATTTTTTTGACCGACAAAATTACGTATTTAGCAACATGTTTCAAATTTACAAGTTCAAATGCGTATCCAGTGACCTAGACTTATAGCTTTTGGCTGTACAATTCTTAAAGTGATACATTTATGTTAAGTTGATTTAATAAAGATGTAACTCCAAAAATCATGCAGTCTAAAATTACAACCGAAATGCGTTATTAATAAGACCGACTAGTTCTGTTGTGTAGAACTAAACTGTTGATAACGTTATAACGGTACTAACTATGGAAAGGGCACTCAGCGGAAAATTTACTTCGAAATCGCGGAGGCCCAGGCCTGATCCAAGAATTCTGGACATCTGGAGCCAAATTTGGGCCCCCAAAGTTTCGGACCCCGGGGTTACTACCCTCACCCCCTCCCCACAGTCGATCCGATTCTGTGATGCAACAATGTTTAGTAATAGGCTCCACTATAATATTCTCGGTAGAAGTAACCCCAAATGGGTTCCGGTACCTCTGCCGCAATTTAACGACAATTGTTACAGTGTAGGTGGCGCAACTCGCAATTATTTATCAGAAAACCTTAATATTCATACCTAAAGGATAGCATTGTTTAGTTCAAAATAATTCAGTTAAATACAACGTTCACCCGCATCAAATAACAGTATTAGGCCATCCATTTAAATACAAAAATGGATCTCTCAAAGTCATTGGAGCTGGTTATGTTCCGAATTTTTATTTCACTATATTTGCAAAATGTTCTAAAGTATACCCAAATATTTCAATTCGACGTGACATCAAAAAAATGTGTGTTTCTTTTATTGCCACTGAAGAAAAGTCCAACTTGCTTCATTGGTGAACGAGCATATTTTTTGTTTTCTCACTCATAATTTCATTAACCCTTTACCTAACATGAAAAGCAGACGACACTTGCAAAAAAAATTCTTGAATAACTATTTTTTTTCATTTTTTGTCTCAAAAACATAGGTTATGACCCCTCATTGGAACGAGCTCGACGAGCTCGTTCCAATGAGGGGTCATAACCTATGTTTTTGAGACAAAAAATGAAAAAATAATGAAAATTAATTTGCGATTTTTAAGAATAGCGCTGGCCGGTTTTGGCCGTTACGTTGGGTAAAGGGTTAAGTGGAGTGTCTGTTTAGCTAATGTGTGGGGTTGACCAATCAATATGTTCTTCGCGCAGCATCATGACTGCACGTTGGGGATATTAATTGGTCTATCCCCAAATACTGAATATGGACTCTTCATACTGCTGGCTTTGAACTTACTTGGAATATTCCACCAGAGTTAATGGTTAAGCAAGTGCTTGGTCAAGTCGGTCGGCCAATCATGGTGAGTCACTTGTGGTGAACTGGCCCACACCTAAATGATGTCAGCTAGTTTACGGAATTCGCCACCCCCCCCCCCCCCCGCCCCCATGGTGAGCCCGCCGAAATACACCCCTCGTCCAATTATAAAGATCATGATCTTCTCAATTTGGAACGATATTAACCACTCGATTTGACTGATTTTGGCTCTTGAACTTTGCGCAGAACAATGGAAATAATTTGGCAAGCAGGTTGCTCCCTGCCTAAGCAGAAACACCACCCTCCTGTTGGTTCTTTATCCAGGCTTTTTACACAAGAACATAGTTTCGAGCCAAGGATCGGAAAAACCGGCATCCCTATCACAGATAAGATGGGCCGTTCCATGTTTACCCACCCGGTCACAGTCTGTTCGCGCGTTCTCTTTCCTTGATGGGCTGACAGGTAGACAGTCAATCTGGTTATGCCACTTCTTCCCACGGTATTCTATTTGTTACTCTTGTATAATGTTTATATATGTATACCGTAAATAAAGAATCTGAATCCGAACCACTCACTTTCGCCCAACTGCATCATTCATTTGAGAAACTCCATCATTTATTTGAGAAATGAGCATTAAGGCCTCAACAAGTTAAAAATCTGTTTCTCAGGCCCTCCCGCATGGTCTTGTTTGGCTGCCGCATGTACTCTTTGTATAACCAATGTAAACTTAAAAACAAAATTAAATGTCTGATATTTTACTCAAGTTATTAAAATTGATAAATTTGTCCTTTGAGTGCGACAAGGCTTTGCCATGCTTTAGCATGACAAAGCTTTGTTGCACTCAAGGGACGAAATACACCACCACCCATGCTACTCTGTACATTATGAGGCCTAAAACATAAAACCGAGAACATGAACATTTGATGTCAGAGAAATAATTTCAAAAATAAAAAAAATAAATAAAAAACCGCCCGCGACATGCAATTTTACAAAAAATGGCCTGAGAAACAGAAGATTTACTTTATGGGGCCTAAATGCACTTGTTATGTACCCATGACAGTGAAATTAATATTCAGAGAATCCATTTTTGCGAGACTAGCCACTGAATGGCTTATCATATCATATTTCAGTAAAGGATTACGAACATGAATGTATGTACGAGAAGATGTTCGGGGTGAAGCGCATCAGTTTATTGTTTGCTTTGGCGCTGGGGATTCCACTGATCACCATGATACTCCTTTATATCCGTATTGCAAGAGTAGCACGCCAACATGTTAAGGTAAGAGTGTCGTTCAACATTAATAGCTTTGAACTCGTTTGTGCAAAAGCTAATACGTACGTTCAACTGTTTGTATCCTGGGATTTAAAGAAACCTTCACCACTCAAGCATACATCGTGTCGGACAGTTCATACCTTTTGCAAATCAAAACGCACGAAAAGGAATTGATATATGGTACATACCACGGTGAGTATTTACGGCTACTGAGAATGGCCGTAACGAACATACATATGAACAGATCAACAAATTTGCAGATACAGTGAAACGTTCAACTCAGGTGCGTACTGCGCCCAGCCTGTTTGACTTGCCTCAATACAGTCGAAATAATGACATCTCTTTTGTTCGCCAACAACTATGTAATATTCTAAAATATGTAAACTATTCTAATTAAGTTCAAACTCCTCTCATTTTTATACCGCCCTTCATGCATTATGGCTTTTTGTTCGCCTAGGTACGGAAATGGTCAATTGGATGATTGCTCATTCGTGCTTGTTTGAACAAGCAGTTATCCATCCTACTACAGGGATTTGGACTGTAAACACGCTTTTTTTATATTTCGAGTTTCGGTAGTCTGATGGTAGTCCATCTTCTAAATTTGATTGCGTAAAGTGAACACTGCACTGTACAATATTTCCACCATGACCATTTAACAATCAACGCTACTTTTTTACTCACAGGACAGACTTAAATAAATCCCTGTCATCGTTATAGTTATCTGCCATGTGGACTTGGTGTCCCAATCACAAGAGTGTAAATACCCGCGCCTGTGTGTGCGCGCGTGTGTATGTGTGTACTGTGTATGTGTGTGTGGGGGTGTGGGGTGGGGGTATGCCTGTGTTCACTCATAATTATTATGTTCGGTTCTCAGTGTTCCTATAGCATTTAATTAATGCACGGCTATGTAAATAGTTTTTTTTCTGTTAAGAGTATGTGTGTAGGAAACTTAAGAAAAAGTAAAAAGAAAATAGCCTGTACAGCCTGGAACGTTTAGGATTTCGTACACAAGGTAGATGGCCCTGAATTCATCTCCCTGTTAAACAAGTATAGATTGTTATGTTTGTCCGAATCTTGGCATTGTAAAACAACTGACATTGCGTTGCCGGGTTATACATGTCTAGATATGTGCCGCAACAACACCAAGTCTAATCAAGGCGGTGTTGCTTTTTACTATCTTGATAAATATAAACCATTCTTTCGAAAATCTGATTCCATCGATGATCTATTGATGTGGGTAGAATTTGATGGGGAAATATTTAATATGAATGCAACAGTTGTTTTGTCTCAGTTTATATTCCTCCATCTAACTCAACATTTTGGCAATCACGAGAAAAACTGGATTCTGTGTACGGAAACCTAGAGCAAAAACTTAAGCTGCGTGGGGAAAACGATCTAATCATTATGGGAGGAGATTGTAATTCACGCACTGGAGAACTGCCGGATTATATTACAGATGACTGCGACAAGCACCCCCCCCCCCCCCCCCCCACCTCCCTGACATCTATACAATTGATCAATGTGAAAAACGTCAAAACGTCAAAGCCTAGATAAACGAACAAACACGTATGGGCAACAACTTCTTTCCATGTGTCGGGCTACCAAAATGAGAATAATTAACGGCAGAATTCCTGGGGGTTATATGGGTAACTTTACAAGTTGTCAGTATAATGGTGCCAGTGTTGTAGACTTCTTAATAAATATAGCATGGCTTTGAGTTGACTATGCCAAAATAGTGGGCCTCGAGGGGAGGATAGTCCCGACGCGTAGCGGAGGGACTATTCTCTCCTCGAGGACCACTATTTTGGCATAGTCAACCAAAAGTCATGCTATATTTATTATATTATATGTGTGTGTATGTGTGTGTGTGGGGGGGGGGGGGGGGAGGGGGGGGGGTTCTTCATCGGTCATATATGCAAGATAATATTTAATATTCTTATTCACAGCCAAAGAGAAAAGAAAATGGTTCAGGGTTTAAACAGGTAAACTAAGTTAATTCTGCCACTCATAGTTCTGGGATAGAGAGGTAGAGAACCAAAACCCCAAGAAACACAATACCATTATTCCATTTACCCCCTCCCCGCCCCAACACTACTACAAACATCACTTTCGGTACACATATTTTCATTTCTCCAAACTAAACGTAATAATGTATATGGGACGAGATGTCTTGTAAAGTATTTACGCTTGAATAGAATTTTCTAAGCGAATTCGAATGTTACTATTTATAACCGTGCACTATTACCGTGCACTATTCTTTTTTCAAAAAATGATAGTAGGTCTGTGCGATTTCGCTGACGAACTATCGGAAAATAGGGTGTTTCTGTTCAACCAATCAGAACGCGGGAAAGTCACGTGACATCTAATATATTATAATATCAGATAAGCATTTTTCAGATGTAGACTACTTTTGTGTGAAATCGCTAATCGAATATTCAGACCACAGTCAACTTAGCCGCACTTGAAATACACAAGTGTTATCAGTAAAAGGGCGAATACTAAATATGTCTACAGTTAAAACTGGAAGTCCTGTCACGAACTGTGCGCTTATCTAGGCTTAATTGCGCGTAGGAATTGCGCGAAATTGCCATATCGAATGGCACTCTAAGCATGGCAGGTTCTCCTTGTCACCCATAGCAAACATAAGCAATTTTCCTGCCAATGGACCTCCGGGTTACCCGGAGGTCCATTGGCTGAAACTTTGCTTGTGCACAGGCCGTATGTGCAGAATTTGATAGCCTTACTATCGTCATAACACGTAGATTAACGCGCAAATAGACGTGCTATTTGTGCGCATTTCAGGACAGGACTTCTAGTTTTAACTGTATGTAAAACCATCATTCAGGCAAAAGTGGCTACCCGATAGCGCAGGAAAGTCTAGACAAGCATTCTGTAACCGCGATCTACAAATTAAAGCACAGCGATTTATGATGAAGAGATACCCAAATAACAAAGATGGAACAGAAAACGTGGTCTGGAACTGTCGCGAGATTATAGCCGACGTAAACACATATGCAACAAAACTAACTCCCCATTCCTCTATGAAAAAGAGGTCCAAACGGAAATGGTTTGATCAGAAATGCAAGGACCTGGAATTTTCATTGAAACGTGCCTTGACTTCTCTCAAACAAAATCCGTTTGACACTTCTCTCATCCAAAATTTCTTCTCTGCTAAAAAAGCTTACAAGAAAGCAACAAAAAGAAAGTCAAAACTTCACTTCAAGGAATTGTGTGACAAACTCGACAATTTAACGACAACTGACCCGAAAGTATACAGGTAGGCTATTAGCACCTTGCGCACAAATAGTGTTGTGGAAAACCACCTAGATCCAGATCGAGCTGTTGATTACTTCAGTACTCTGTTGTGTCAACCACAAAACGCATCGTTCATAAAAACAAGTTCAGTGGGGATGGTTCAAGCCCAATATCCTCTAAATAACGATTCAATCACGGCCACCGAAATACTCAACTCCAAAAAGAAACTTAAAAATAAAAAAGCTGTAGGCGATGACAACATTTCTAATGAACTTCTGAAAAGCCTAACGCCATATATCGTACATCATTGTATAAAATTATTCAATCAAGTATTTCATAGGGCTGTCACGATTAATCGATTAATCGACTGTTGATCGGTCACGGCGAAATCGATTAGTATTTTTCGTTGTCGAATAATCAGTAAATTGTATCCCGTTTTAGACGTGTAATAATTAAAAGAAAATTTGATGAAAAAACTATTGTTTCTAAAGGTAAAGAGTTAAGAACATCGATGTTAAACCCCCAAGAAGCTGTTGGAAGCAATTATCTTTCAGGTGCATTCATCAAAGCTTTGATGTTCTGAACTTTTGAACCGTCAGTGTAATAATCAAGACCGGTCGGCTGTTGCGAAGTTCGCAACTGCCGACCGGTCTTGATTGTTACACTGACGGTTCAAAAGTTCAGAACATCAAAGCTTTGAATATACCTTAAAAAAGGATCGTCTTCGTTGTTTCCTTGATGTAGGTCAATTGACTTGAACTTCATTTTTATCAGCTTCGAAGAGCGAGAGAGGGGGTGGGGGGGGGGGGGGGGCATTTAGGTACGATTAATCGATTATCATCGATTATTTGCGACGATTAATCGATCCCTAAATTTAAAAATCGTGACAGCCCTAGTATTTCAGTCTCATCACTTCTCTGTGGATTGGAGCAAATCTGTTTTGACAACAATATACAAAAAAAAGGGGACCGTCACGATCCAGCCAATTAGAGAGCTATCGCTGTGCGTAACGCGTTAGGCAAATTATTTAATAAGGTGATAAACGAGAGGATTAATGCCTTCACAGAAGACAACAATCTTATAAGCGAGAACCAATTCGTATTTAGGGCGGGACGAAGTACGATTGATAGTCTTTTTATTCCTAAAGCGATCATCAACAAAAACACGGTATTAAAAAAAGCCGTTGTATGCGGTGTTTATTGATTTTAAGAAGGCCTTCGACACAGTAAATAGGCCGCGTCTGTTCGAAAAACTGGAACGTTTAGGTGTGTGCAATAATATATTTTAAGTTCTGCAATCTATGTACCAGTCAAGTTACTACCACGTAAAAACCACCCGGGGTATATGACCACCCCGGTTATCGACCACCGGCGTAAGGCAAGGCTGTGTTGTCTCGCTGACACCTTTTAAAATTTTCATTGATGACTTGGGCTTATGCTTTAATGACGACTGCTCCCCTATCATCATTAATGGTTCACCACTAAAACATATTTTGTTTGCCGATGACTTAGCCTTTTCTTCGGACACTCCACATGGAGTCCAAAACGTATTTAACAAATTACCCGAATATTGCGATGAAAATAAACTGATCATTAATGTTGATAAAACAAAGGTCATCCTTTTCAATTCTCGAAAAAAAACTAATCTTCCTAACTTCCAGATCGGCACACAAACAATCGATTATACTCCCGAATATACGTACTTTGGACTTGTTTTCTCATCCAATGGTAAATTACAAACCACTCAAAGGGAGCTAAGGCTGAAGGGGTGAAAGGTCTTACATAGCTTATTTAATACCTTTCAGAAGAAATGGTCGCCCTCTATTGGCATCTTGTTAAAATTGTTCGATTCTCTAATAAACCCCATCCTTATGTATGGAAGTGAACTCTGGGCTTCTGAGATAAATGAAATCAATTTTGATACCACCCCATGTGAACGCGTACATCTTCAATTCTACGATCTATACTTGGCGTAAACAGTAAATCACGCAGTTAGAGCTGAACTTGGACAATATCCATTATATATTGACGCAAAGATGCAACTTGTAAAATTTATGTCAAAATTATTTCAATCTCCGTCATCTAAATTATTACTGCACGCTAAAAACTAAAGTGTTAAAAACTACACTTGAAGTGCTGTATTTAGCACTTACTACGTGCTGAACTGTCACTTTGTTCAAGTGTAGATATCCCAGAACTTGACAGGTGTTACAATAATACCACTTGACAAGTGTAATGTCGCGACACTTAAAAGGGAACAACGCAGATGACGCGGATCAGGCTCGAAGTCTCGAGCCTGATCCGCGTCATCTGCGTTGTGTCCTTTTAATTATGTACCCACCAAGCGCAAATCAAATTAAGGACGATTCTGGAATAACCACCAATGCTAGACACATGGGAAGTGCCATCCATTCAAGTTTCAGATGTCTGACGATTGTAATGTCTAAGTGCTTAAAGAATTGCACTTTGAGTATTAAAATCAAACCCTAAGAGTTAGAATGGGTTTAACACCTTGAAAGTGTCAGTTTTAACACTTTAGTTTTTAGCGTGTGGATGCTCGGTTAGAAGCCGAAAAATATTTACAGCCAGATTCTATGTGGCTGAAATATCGAGAAGTTCTTGTTAATAACAACCCACTACTCCATCCACATGACTTCAATAAAGTTAAAGAGAAACTACAAAACCTTCATCGCGACGCCTTTTATAATAATATCCATGATGATAATAAGAAAAAGGGTTTAACCCTTTACCCAACGTAACGGCCAAAACCGGCCAGCGCTATTCTCAAAAATCGCCAATTAATTTTCAAAATATTTTTATTTTTTGTCTCAAAAACATAGGTTATGACCCCTCGTTGGAACGAGCTCGTCGAGCTCGTTCCAACGAGGGGTCATAACCTATGTTTTTGAGACAAAAAATGAAAAAAAATAGTTATTCAAGAATTTTTTTTGCAAGTGTCGTCTGCTTTTCATGTTAGGTAAAGGGTTAAATAAACTGAGGACGTATAGACAATTCAAGAAAGCTTACACCCTTGAAACGTACTTGACAAACACCGCATCGCCTGAAGCAAAAATTATGTTTACTCGATTACGTATCAGTAATCATTTTCTAATGATCGAAAAGGGCAGACATGTGCAGCCTTCGACTCCCGTAGACGAAAGGGTTTGCAGATCACGTGACTCTGGAGCGGTAGAAACTGAACTGCATTTCGTGATGGAATGTGCACAATATGGATTTATCCGGAATAGCGTTTTTCACAGATTAGAGCTTGAAAATCAGAACTTCTCTGTGATGAACGCAGAGGGAAAATTCATATTCTTGATGGAAAATAATCACCCCAGGCCGTGTAACATCATCTGTAATATGATCATGCTTTTCTTTAAACGACGCGAGCTGAAGCTTCATCGGCAGTCGGGACGTGGTTGCCGGTAACGGCTAATTCTGTATATGACATACTACGACAACAGTTAATACTATCATTTCGTATCAAAATTTATCATATGACTCGTCCGTTTTGTTCACTTTAAAACATTTGATATTTTGTTTTCATATTAATCAGTGATAAATAAAGCCTTCCGTCAATTTTATTGGTCAGTTTCAAAACTAGACAATTGATTGGCTGAACAAAATACAACTGGGCCACATTTTCATACTTTGCATAATTAGAGTTGGGGTGTTTCATTGGTCAATTTCAAAACTGGACTATTTGATTGGCTAAACAAAATACAACTGGGTCACATTTGCATTCTTTCAGTATCTGTCCTATTTAGAGTGGGTTATATTGTATTAATATTTTACCTACAAGAAAAACGCCATTCATTTTTTTTTATATTTTAACTTTTTGCTTCCAAAACATAGGTTATGACCCCTCATTGGAGCGAGCTCGACGAGTCATAACCGATGTTTTGGAAGCAAAAATGAAACTTTTTAGTTATATGAGGATGTGTTTTCCAAGTGCTGTCTGCAGCCCAAGTTAGGTGATGGGTTAAAAAGTCATACTAAGTGGTTAATTTGTGCGCGTGTGTGTCATATGATAAATATAATATGAAATGAGTGTTTTTCTCATATAATATTTTTGAAACTCGTCCGAAATTTCTGCCCGGCCACGTTGCGACCTCATTGTGATCTGAGAAAAAACGAATGTTTTTTGCGATCATAATACCACAATCAATCTTAGTAGAACTATCTCGACAAACGCGTTTCAAAGAGGGGTTGACAGATATGTTCTGGAAGTGAAAGTACTGAGAGTGATAAATATTTATGTGGTGAAAGGTGAAGGACAGACATTATATCCTCACTTAGCGTTTATAGTACGTACTTCAACAAACCAAAACCTCTTAAAACTCGTAATCGTGGCAATCAAAACCAACTTCAACCAACTTCAATTGCAGTTAAAACTAGAAGTCCTGTCGTAAACTGTACGTGAACTGTACGCTTATCTCGGCTTCATGACAGGACTTCTAGTTTTAACTGTAAGGTTTAGGGGAAAGGAGGTCTTCATATTGAGAATTTGTTCTTCCAATTGATTCATTTTTTTTTAAAAAATAAAATGCTTTGATATTTATATGGTAATCGTAAATGAAGCCCGAGGGCATCTTCCAATTATGAGCAAATAGATTTTTAGCAATTTATACAACTATTTGCTTTTAATGATCTAGTGTAGATAGATTACATTATAACTTTTGCGGCTGTTCTCGACATATTTAACCCTTTCAAGCCATATCTACAAGTTCTCAGAGAAGGGAAATCTGTTCAAAAGAGGAATCTATGGAGGTTTTGTAGACATTTGCGAATAGCTAAGTGTTGGAGAACAACAATATTATGTCCGAGTCAATTTTCCTCATTGTTGAAGGGGGGGGGGGGGGGGTAATAAATTATTCATATGCACCCATATGGCTGTATGATTAAATTATTACTGGCCAAATTCAGTGGCGCCTTGTTGCACTCAAAGGAAAACAAAAATGCATTACCTTTAAAACCTGTCATGAACTGTGCGCTTATCTAGGCTAAATTGCGCGCTTATCTACGCTAAACACAGGCAATGCTTCTGCCAATGGACCCAGGGGTTACCTGGAGGTCCATTGGTAACATTGCCTGTGCACAGGTCATATGTACAAACTTTGATATCCTAACTATGGTCATAACGCATAGATTAACGCGCAGATCTACGTGCTATTTGTGCGCATTTCATAGCATGATTTCTAGTTTTAACTGTACCTGGCTCTTCTGAATATTTCAGTTGAAAATAACCACAATGAACAAAAAAATAATAAATAAATAAATAAATAAATAAATAAATAAATAAATAAATAACGTTTAGAAAATAATTTCATCATTATTATTTACTCACTGTTTATTACCTCCAAATAAAATAGTAGCAAACAGTTTATTTTCCTCCAGAAGGATCATAAAAACGATGAAGTAACATTGTTATATTTTCATAAATAGATAAACTGCTAATTCAGTTGATCCATATCAAAGAGCCCGTGATGATAGCTGTTACAAAAAAATAAACGTATAGTGTTTTCAAATGGAAAATCTATTCTACGAGTAGGATTAAGAATGAAACCGACGGGTCTCTGGTCAGTCGATTTCTTTCTTAATTTTACGAGTAGAATAATTATTTACTTGAAAACAATATACGTTTATTTCGTTTATCCCATAAATCTTTTACAGGGCAGTCGCGGAGAAATCATCCTGTTACTCGCTACACAACACAGCGAGCAGTGAGGAGCACATAGGTCCAGTTCTATGACAAGCAAAATTGCCAAAAATAATAAGGCGCAGTGATACATTTCTATCTAAAAACAATTCCTCTACAAACTTGAGCTAAACTTACAAAAATAGTTTATTAAAGGAACAATTTGTAATTGTGTAATACTTTCAAAGTGGTTTAACCCTTTACCTAACGTGAAAAACATACGACACTTGCAAACAAAATTCTTGAATAACTAATTGTTTTCATTTTTTTCTCAAAACATAGGTTATGATCCCTGTTTGGAACGAGCTCGACGAGCTCGTTCCAAAGAGGAGTCATAACCTATGTTTTTGAGACAAAAATGAAAAAAATAATGAAAATTAATAGGCGATTTTTTAGAATAGCGCTGGTCGATTTTGGCCGTTACGTTGGGTAAAGGGTTAAAGAAAACAACAATTGAACTGCTAATTATACTACAGGAGTGCGGAAGAGGTCAGAGGTCAACGACGTCGTCTCCACTATAGGAATAAATTCGTTCAGTGTTAAACTCATGGGAAAAATGTTCACCCTACTAGGTGAATAAAGCAAACATTTACCCAAGGCTTTTATTGTTCGAATAAACTACCATTTATGGGATAAATATAGATGACTTGATAGGCATGAATTTAATCTCGCTCGTGTTGTCAGGCAGCGAGATTTTATCAAAAACGACTCACTGACATAATAAACCACAAATCATTTGAGACGTTCCAAAAGTATATTTGGCACCATTGGCTTTCCGGTCCATGGACCTGATACGTCATAATTTAATGTAAGTAGGATGGTTGCTAAGTGCTTGTGTGGGGTACACCAATCAGTATTGTCAACGTGCAGGTTAACCCTTTACCTAACGAATCGCCTGCATCCGCCCGCGTATTATGCAAATTCAGCAGTTGAAAAGATATTATTTTTCAAAACATTTCAACAAAACCATATCATGTGACCCCTTGTTGGAACGAGTTCGTCGAGCTCGTTCCAACGAGGGGTCACATGATATGATTTTGTTGAATTTTTTGGAAAAATAAAAAAAAATAATATTTAAAATAATGACTTTTGATATCGTCTGCGTTGGGTAAAGGGTTAAAAATATTAATTTGTCTATAGATTAAGAACTCTTTCATGATTTGTAGCATCAGGATTCGAAGGGTTATAACCAAGAACGTATACAAACGTTCACAATGGGCTTGCAGTATGGTCGCCATGGACTGGATACCTTCCACGAGCGGGCAATATTTCCACGGATGCAGCAAGGGGGGGGGGGGAGGGGGTGGTGGGGGGGGGGGGGCACTAAAAATTTGCAAGACGTGACTCCTATTTTTTATTCGGCTCCTTTTTACACCCACCCACCCACTACGTGCAAATTTTCTACTACCGTTGTCAGACACGCATCCCCACTCTCCCATTAAAATCCAAAATAAGCTTATAAACTTAGTAGGCACAGCTGTCTTTAGGGGGTTTTCATAATGTTCTTAACCCTTTACCCAAAGTAACGGTTAAAAACGGCCGCCTTATTCTCAAAAATCGCCAATTAATTTTTATTATTTTTTCATTTTTTGTCTCAAAAACATAGGTTATGACCCCTCATTGGAACGAGCTCGTCGAGCTCGTTCCAATGAGGGGTCATAACCTATGTTTTTGAGACAAAAAATGAAAACAAATAGTTATTCAATCATTTTTTGGCAAGTGTCGTCTGCTTTTCATTTAGGTAAAGGGTTAAACTGGTACCACCAATTTAAACCTCTGTGGGCTGCTGTGCGCCCCAATCTACAAATGACAAGCTGTTCATTATCAGGCTTGGCCAGAGCAGGTGTACATATACGGAAACAAATTTTCATTTGAATTGTTCCCAAAATATTGTCTGCACATTTTCTTCATTTCGAACAAGACACCCACCCCCTACTAACGTGTGACATTTTCCCAGATTAAGCCCAATATTCTCACATACAAAGCCTCCTGATGTTGTATTTATATTAAGAGTGTGATGTACAACATCATCTTTAAGGTTTGAAACACAAATGATGGTATATATTAGCTGATATATTGATATATTTTTTAAAAAATTCAAAAAATTGCACAAGTTGGAAATGCACATTTTTGGCGCACTCAAGAGACCCATCCACCCCCACGACACGTCTTACAAATTTTTGGTGGCCTCCCCCTGGACGCAGTAACATTAGACTCCAAACACTAACTGTTGGGATAATCATCAACAATTTAATTAACGAAGCACCGGGAACAAAAAAATTAATTAAAATTTTGCTGATGATGATTTTCATTACCTGGTAAACATATGAGTGGACTTTACTGCCCACGCGTGGATTACAACTAGTACACGATGACTGTGCAGTACATTATGACTGTATAACTGACCATGTGAGTGATAAAGGAATTCATAAAAATGTTCCGAAAAACCTCGGGATCTTGTGCAGACATAATGTACTTTCGAACATTACAAGATAACAGAGGATGCATTTTTTAGGAGAATATTGAAATAGGGCCTCTAATACAATAATTTCATTATTCACACGAAAATCCGATGTCAATTCTGTTTAATTTGTTTAACATTACTTAATTCAATACAATTTGAAAAAAGAGAATTCTTGTCGTTTACTCGACCAAGGTAACAAATACTTTTACCTGAACCCCCTGTCACATATTTGCGATTTTTCGACAAGATCTACTGCAACATGGAAACCATAGGCAGTCGTGGATATCCTTACCAAGATTCGTACTTATTCGTAATCATCCCTGAGCATTCTTGGTTGAACGGCACACCCGTGCGAAAGTTTTAGACTGTTTAAAACTTTCGAAATCCATCGTGCGATTTTTCAATTCCATACCGCGTCGTACTAAACCGTACGGGGTATTTTTGAGTATTCTTGAGTGTTCGTGAGTGTTCCTGCGCACTTGTCCAGTACGGTTGCGTCAAGATTCATTAAGAACTACTATGATCCATTACGATCTCCTACGACGGCACTACGAGTTTCGTACGACTCCACCAAGACTCCGTACGACTTTCTCACGATTATAGTACGGCTTACCAAGATTTATCACGGTATCAGTAAGAACTAGTACGGCTGCACTAAGAATCGCTGCGAAGTTTCAAGATTCTGGACGATTTTGATACGATTCCTTTAAGATCTCGTAGGAAATTCCAAGAACTCACATGTTTCCACCACGATTCCCGACAAAATGGATACAAACCTCGGCAATCAGCGGCTCTGAAATCATTCTGTTCTGACTGCCGATGATTTTTTGCTAGGTCTTATATCATCTTACTATTTCGTACCGATGTCGTGCGAGCATCTTACAAGGTCATATCAATTCGTACTGAATCGGCTTGGAAAATCTTAGTAGATTCTTACTGCAGTCGTGCTGAACTGTACAAGGTCGTATGAAGGTCGTGTGAATGTCGCGTAAGGTCGTGGGAGAAGCCGATTCGGGGCGATTTGTTTTACAAACTCCTGGTCAGTATTGAAAATTTGAATTGGATATTCGTGGATATTCGTACAAAAAATCGCAAAGACGTGACAGGGGCGTAACGTGACACACGACACTGAAAAACAAATGTTATTGAATAACCAAATATTTCCTTTTTTCCGAAAGCCCCTCCACGATACCCGAGAAATCTATAGCACGGAACCGAGAATCACACATGGCAGTGTTTGTGTGCTGAACTCAAGTTTTCTGAATTGAAAAAATGCCCATCACAGCTTTGTAAGATTTCGTTAGCCCTTATACGTTTGAACCTTTTACAAGCCTGCTTCCTGGGGAAGTTTTCTCACCAAACCACTGTAGTTCGCAATCCGTTGCCGGGGGACTCCTCTCTTCAACAGCAAGATCTTCGCTCGCTTCAAAGTTCAACCTCGTCGTCATTTTTAGAATCACTAGTATCACTTACTACTCACAACCTCCTTCAACATCAACTCCTTCTTCACTGCCCTCACCAGTCTCCTCTGCTGTAAGCAGAGGAGACTGGCTACGGCAGTGGAGAGAGAGTTGAAGCCGGAGATATAATGGTGATAAAACTGGCGAAAAATGGAGACGAGTTGGAAGCGGGCTCGAGTTTTCGCACTTCTCTTAGGAAAAGAACGTATCCGTGTGGAGACGGCATTTTTCCAATAAAATGTTTCCATTTTCACGAAATAAATATGTGTTGCTATCTCGTAAATGTACTTGATATTATCCGGAACATTTTCCGGTTCCCGGTTCCCTGTTCTGAGTGTAGTTTCATTCCCGTTCCCGTTTCTATAGAAAAAACGGGAACATATTAAACTCTGTTGATGAAGTGCAGATTTTCGCGGCAATACAAGGTAATACTTTAAATAGTAACAATTATTATATGCTAGCGTATGAATAATCGCAACTTATCTAAAAGATATTTCTCGATGTCTACCTACTTGATGGATAACGACGAATATACCTCAGTCGCTTCCAAAAGGAAGTCATGCTTCGGCGCATGACGTCACCGTGAAGCGACGATCAGCTAATCTTTGTTATTGTGTTGAAGCCTACGTGATAGTAGTCGAATTGGGTTGAATATTGCGTGGTAAAATGTCATAGCAAATAAAATGAAAAGCTACGCATTTTCAGGGAATATCGGGAATTATCTCATTCGCGTGGGTCTGATTCACTAAAACAGCTTAGATATCCTCTATGTATTAATTATTATAGACATAAATAAGTTTCAGGATTGGTTAGTTGATACCTTGTAACTGGATAACCATGTTGATTATAAGCACATTTTTCGAGGCAAATTGAACAGGTACAAACTATTTGACTTTTAATTGACACAAAACAAGGTCTGAGATTAGAACACTGGTACCCTGGAACTTGCGTTCGTGCTTGAAAAACAACATGACATTTGATAGCGTAAAACCTGTTACGCTGTGACCACAGTCACAGCGGAACAGCTGTTACGTAATCAAACGTCATCAGGCGGGAGGAGCAATCACGTTGCCTGACCTGACGTCTTATGGGGTTGAGGTGTGTGTGCAGATTGAGTTCCAAAAATACACCTTATGCTACGTAGATAGCTAAGCGACAGGAAGGGGCACTCCAGTAGATCGCCCTGTAATGCATTTCGTCTTGGCGACATCTAATATGTGGCGTCAGTAGAACTTTCGACCTTTTCTTTGTCAAATATTAGACTTACGCGTTCAAAGATGTTGAAACTCCTTCAGTTTGACAGGTAAGACCGGATGCAGAATTAATAAATTACTCATGTTTAAGATATCTACGTCACGATACAGTAGTGTTACTTGTTGTAATAAGTGATTTGTAAACATTTCAGGTATAAAACACTATTACGTAAATTAAACAGATACAAAAACTTTATTTTAAACTGTATAAACTTATCGCGTCGAAATCCTGCCAGATATTTCACAATATAGATTATGTTAACCCCTAAAATACAACAAGGCTTTGATAACAAATTATGATTTTTTTAAACATTTAACCATTTCGCTGCTGTGCAATTTGGTAATACACTGGACTGAACCATATATTGAAGGGAATGGGGTTAAAGTGAAAAAAATGAAATCGCCAATAACGTTCACGTATTTGTAAATTTAAAACTGTTATTATACAGTACGTTGATAGTGTATTATCACTAAATCACCCCTGGAGTGGCGATTCCACCCAGCAATAATTGCAGATTTGTTGCAAACCATAGCAAGCACAAGCAAAGTTCCAGCCAATAGACCTCCGGGTTAAGCACGGAGGTCCATTGGCTGAAGCATTGTTTGTGATTTTTGTCCATATGTGCAGAATTTGAAAGTGATACTTTGGGTGATACCTCCACTCTACGGGTGATTTTGTTACAATCCATTCTCCACGTACTGTATATTGGAACAACGTTGACTGAGTTCAATAATGTTTCCAAAGCTACTCCCAGCCACACTCCTTAAATCTCAAAAGAAAAGACGTCTAGTCGACTTGAATTTAGTTCCTCTTGATTGGACTGACCATGTAGTCCAAACTTTGCACCACAGGCCGTTATATATTTTTTGTTATCCCCGCTTTCGTCGGGGATATTGTCGTTATCTCCGTCCGTCCGTCCGTCCGTCCGTACGTCCGAAAATTAGAAAATCTTTGTCCGCTCAAAGGCTCTTAGGGTATTGAATTCGAAACTTTTAAACCATGTTAACATGTTCAGATAGCATCTGTAGATGTGCATGAAGGTTTCGGAATTTTGATTTGGGTCCAAGTGGTTCCAGTGGAACCACTTTTACCCTCAGAAAATCTTTGTCCGCTCAAAGGCTCTTAGGGTATTGAATTCGAAACATTTAAACCATGTTAACATGTTCAGATAGCATCTGTAGATGTGCATGAAGGTTTCGGAATTTTGATTTTGTTCCAGGTGGTTCCAGTGGAACCACTTTTATCCTTAGAAAATCTTTGTCCGCTCAAAGGTTCTTAGGTTCTTGAATTCGAAACGTTTAAACCATGTTAACATGTTCAGATAGCATCTGTAGATGTGCATGAAGGTTTCGGAATTTTGATTTGGGTCCAAGTGGTTCCAGTGGAACCACTTTTATCCTTACAAAATCTTTGTCCGCTCAAAGGCTCTTAGGGTATTGAATTCGAAATGTTTAAACCATGTTAACATGTTCAGATAGCATCTGTAGATGTGCATGAAGGTTTTGGAATTTTCATTTGGGTCCAAGTGGTTCCAGTGGAACCACTTTTACCCTCAGAAAATCTTTGTCCGCTCAAAGGCTCTTAGGGTATTGAATTCGAAACGTTTAAACCATGTTAACATGTTCAGATAGCATCTGTAGATGTGCATGAAGGTTTCGGAATTTTCATTTGGTTCCAGGTGGTTCCAGTGGAACCACTTTTATCCTTAGAAAATCTTTGCCCACACAAAGGCTCGTAGGGTATTGAATTTGAAACGTTTAAACCATGTTAACATGTTCAGATAGCATCTGTAGATGTGCATGAAGGTTTTGGAATTTTGATTTGGGTCCAAGTGGTTCCAGTGGAACCACTTTTATCCTTAGAAAGTCTTTGTCCGCTCTAAGGCTCTTAGGGTATTGAATTCGAAACGTTTAAACCATGTTAACATGTTCAGAGAGCATCTGTAAATGTGCATGAAGGTTTCGGAATTTTGATTTGGTTCCAGGTGGTTCCAGTGGAACCACTTTTATCCTTAGAAAATCTTTGTCCGCTCAAAGGTTCTTAGGGTATTGAATTCGAAACGTTTAAACCATGTTAACATGTTCAGATAGCATCTGGAGATGTGCATGAAGGTTTCGGAATTTTGATTTGGGTCCCAGTGGTTCCAGTGGAACCACTTTTATCCTTAGAAAATCATTGTCCGCTCAAAGGCTCTTAGGGTATTAAATTCGAAACGTTAAAACCATGTTAACATGTTCAGATAGCATCTGTAGATGTGCATGAGGGTTTCACAATTTTGATTTGGGTCCAAGTGGTTCCAGTGGAACCACTTTTACCCTCAGAAAATCTTTGTCTGCTCAAAGGCTCTTAGGGTATTAAATTCGAAACGTTTAAACCATGTTAACATGTTCAGATAGCATCTGTAGATGTGCATGAAGGTTTCAGAATTTTGATTTGGTTCCAGGTGGTTCCAGTGGAACCACTTTTATCCTTAGAAAATCTTTGTCGACTCAAAGGCTCGTAGGGTATTGAATTTGAAACATTTAAATAAACCATGTTAACATGTTCAGATAGCATCTGTAGATGTGCATGAAGGTTTTGGAATTTTGATTTGGGTCCAAGTGGTTCCAGTGGAAACACTTTTACCCTCAGAAAATCTTTGTCCGCTAAAAGGCTTGTAGGGTATTCAATTTGAAACATTTAAACCATGTTAACATGTTCAGATAGCATCTTAGGGTATTGTCGGGGATATTGTCGTTATCTCCGTCCGTCCGTACGTACGTACGTACGTACGTACGTACGTCCGTCCGTCCGTCCATCCGTCCGTCCGTCCGTCCGTCCGTCCGTACGTCCGTCCGGTGTTACATTCACTTGCATTATTGTTTAAACTATGCTAATGTGTTCAGGTATCACCAGTACATGTGCATGAAGGTTTCGGGATTTTGATTTGGTTCCAAGTGGTTCCAGTGGAACCATTTTTATCCTTAGAAAATCTTTTCTGCTCAAAGGTTCTTAGCGTATTGAATTCGATACGTTTAAACCATGTTAACATGTTCAGATAGCATCTGTAGATGTGCATGAAGGTTTCGGAATTTTGATTTGGGTCCAAGTGGTTCCAGTGGAACCACTTTTATCCTTAGAAAATCTTTGTCCGCTCAAAGGCTCTTAGGGTATTGAATTCGAAACTTTTAAACCATGTTAACATGTTCAGATAGCATCTGTAGATGTGCATGAAGGTTTCGGAATTTTGATTTGGGTCCAAGTGGTTCCAGTGGAACTACTTTTACCCTCAGAAAATCTTTGTCCGCTCAAAGGCTCTTAGGGTATTGAATTCGAAACATTTAAACCATGTTAACATGTTCAGATAGCATCTGTAGATGTGCATGAAGGTTTCGGAATTTTGATTTTGTTCCAGGTGGTTCCAGTGGAACCACTTTTATCCTTAGAAAATCTTTGTCCGCTCAAAGGTTCTTAGGGTATTGAATTCGAAACGTTTAAACCATGTTAACATGTTCAGATAGCATCTGTAGATGTGCATGAAGGTTTCGGAATTTTGATTTGGGTCCAAGTGGTTCCAGTGGAACCACTTTTATCCTCAGAAAATCTTTGTCCGCTCAAAGGCTCTTAGGGTATTGAATTCGAAACATTTAAACCATGTTAACATGTTCAGATAGCATCTGTAGATGTGCATGAAGGTTTCGGAATTTTGATTTTGTTCCAGGTGGTTCCAGTGGAACCACTTTTATCCTTAGAAAATCTTTGTCCACACAAAGGCTCGTAGGGTATTGAATTTGAAACGTTTAAACCATGTTAACATGTTCAGATAGCATCTGTAGATGTGCATGAAGGTTTTGGAATTTTGATTTGGGTCCAAGTGGTTCCAGTGGAACCACTTTTATCCTTAGAAAGTCTTTGTCCGCTCAAAGGCTCTTAGGGTATTGAATTCGAAACGTTTAAACCATGTTAACATGTTCAGAGAGCATCTGTAGATGTGCATGAAGGTTTCGGAATTTTGATTTGGTTCCAGGTGGTTCCAGTGGAACCACTTTTATCCTTAGAAAATCTTTGTCGACTCAAAGGCTCGTAGGGTATTGAATTTGAAACATTTAAATAAACCATGTTAACATGTTCAGATAGCATCTGTAGATGTGCATGAAGGTTTTGGAATTTTGATTTGGGTCCAAGTGGTTCCAGTGGAAACACTTTTACCCTCAGAAAATCTTTGTCCGCTAAAAGGCTCGTAGGGTATTCAATTTGAAACATTTAAACCATGTTAACATGTTCAGATAGCATCTTAGGGTATTGTCGGGGATATTGTCGTTATCTCCGTCCGTCCGTACGTACGTACGTACGTCCGTCCGTCCATCCGTCCGTCCGTCCGTCCGTACGTCCGTCCGGTGTTACATTCACTTGCATTAATGTTTAAACTATGCTAATGTGTTCAGGTATCACCAGTACATGTGCATGAAGGTTTCGGGATTTTGATTTGGTTCCAAGTGGTTCCAGTGGAACCATTTTTATCCTTAGAAAATCTTTTCCGCTCAAAGGTTCTTAGCGTATTGAATTCGATACGTTTAAACCATGTTAACATGTTCAGATAGCATCTGTAGATGTGCATGAAGGTTTCGGAATTTTGATTTGGGTCCAAGTGGTTCCAGTGGAACCACTTTTATCCTTAGAAAATCTTTGTCCGCTCAAAGGCTCTTAGGGTATTGAATTCGAAACTTTTAGACCATGTTAACATGTTCAGATAGCATCTGTAGATGTGCATGAAGGTTTCGGAATTTTGATTTGGGTCCAAGTGGTTCCAGTGGAACTACTTTTACCCTCAGAAAATCTTTGTCCGCTCAAAGGCTCTTAGGGTATTGAATTCGAAACATTTAAACCATGTTAACATGTTCAGATAGCATCTGTAGATGTGCATGAAGGTTTCGGAATTTTGATTTTGTTCCAGGTGGTTCCAGTGGAACCACTTTTATCCTTAGAAAATCTTTGTCCGCTCAAAGGTTCTTAGGGTATTGAATTCGAAACGTTTAAACCATGTTAACATGTTCAGATAGCATCTGTAGATGTGCATGAAGGTTTCGGAATTTTGATTTGGGTCCAAGTGGTTCCAGTGGAACCACTTTTATCCTCAGAAAATCTTTGTCCGCTCAAAGGCTCTTAGGGTATTGAATTCGAAACATTTAAACCATGTTAACATGTTCAGATAGCATCTGTAGATGTGCATGAAGGTTTCGGAATTTTGATTTTGTTCCAGGTGGTTCCAGTGGAACCACTTTTATCCTTAGAAAATCTTTGTCCACACAAAGGCTCGTAGGGTATTGAATTTGAAACGTTTAAACCATGTTAACATGTTCAGATAGCATCTGTAGATGTGCATGAAGGTTTTGGAATTTTGATTTGGGTCCAAGTGGTTCCAGTGGAACCACTTTTATCCTTAGAAAGTCTTTGTCCGCTCAAAGGCTCTTAGGGTATTGAATTCGAAACGTTTAAACCATGTTAACATGTTCAGAGAGCATCTGTAGATGTGCATGAAGGTTTCGGAATTTTGATTTGGTTCCAGGTGGTTCCAGTGGAACCACTTTTATCCTTAGAAAATCTTTGTCCGCTCAAAGGTTCTTAGGGTATTGAATTCAAAACGTTTAAACCATGTTAACATGTTCAGATAGCATCTGTAGATGTGCATGAAGGTTTCGGAATTTTGATTTGGGTCCAAGTGGTTTTTCAATCATGTGACAATGATGCGATCAGAACACTACCCTTTATACATCATGTTGGGTGAAGTATCTTGTTTGAAATATTGAAGTAGTTTCACATGTGAGTCTTCAGAAGGAAATTAAATACTGTTTTATCATTTTAAATCACACACATGCGTGAAGCCTTTTTATCCAAGTCTGTATCCTGCACTAACCAAAAAGGAAAGTGCAAATGCGGGGATATACTATAGTGTGCTTCGCACACAAATGGCACCATCTAGTTTTGTTTTGTTGTCGTGTGGCACAGAACAACAAAAAACAATTATATATGTTGGGACAAGTTTGGACTACTGAGTTCGTTGTTGCCTTTTATTTCGGAATTTACATGAAAAAAATGATCTTTAAAATAATAAATTTTGATATCGTCTGCGTTGGGTAAAGGGTTAAGTGGAATTGAATAGTTATTGACTAGGAGTATCTACAACTAGGACAGAAAACAAAACCTGTTTATCCCATAAATGGACGTTTATTCGAACAATAAAAGTCTTGGATAATGTGTTGCTTTATTCACCTAGTAACAGCTGCTAGCAGGGTGATGCATTTTCCCCGTAGGTTCAACACTGAAATAATTTATTCCAATAGTAGAGACGGACTTGTTGACTTCGTGTTGTCATGACCTGTTTTACGTTTGTGGGAGACAAAATGAACCGACGTTTATCAAACGTTGACCGTCGCTGAAATGTTCAGTTTTAGAATATATGACACATTTCAACTCCCTCTAACAATAAAACGAACAACAATTAACAAAGAAAGCATAAAGTAAATCAATCGAAACCAAACGTTGAAAAGCATACAAATTCGATTGTGAAAGGCGGGGCATGAAGTTGATGAACGATGTTTCATTTTCTAAATTAGGAAAGTGTAAGTAAACAAATGCACGTGTCGTCTGCTTTGTTTATAAAACTCAAGCCGAATCGACGACGAAAAAAAAAACAACAATAGAAAATATAAACATTGTTCATTTAATAAAGTATTTTTGCAGCTTTAGCTCAAGTTTGTAGGGGAATTATTTTTAGGTAGACATTTATCACTACGCCTTGTTTATCTTTAGGAGTTGTGCTTGTCGATCGAATTGGACCACTTCTCGCAGTGTTTTGAAGCGAGTAGCAGTACGATTTCGCCGCGACTGCCCTGTAAATGATTTATGGAATAACCAAAATAAACGTATAGAGTTTTCAAGTAAAAACATTTTTCTACTCGTAGGATTAAGAGGGAAACCGACTTGCCAGAGACTCGTCGGTTTCATTCTTAATCCTATTCGTAGAATAAGTGTTTCACTTGAAAACATTATACCTTTATTCTATGTGTATTCTTTGTAAATAAAGGCATGTCACCTTACATCAACGGCCGTCTACGCGCAAATTTCCACAAACAAACCCATAACAGCATCGCCTTCAAATCAGAATTAGCCTGATAGCATGAGAGCTTGATTGGGCATTAGACGAAAGTGGGTACATGGAATCTTTACTCCTACGATTTCTCGTTGAGCTGTTCCAATGGGGCGTCATAAGCTATATTATAAATAGACAGAACGCGATGTGTGTTTGAATCGGTGGGTGTTTTACATAACGAGTTGGAATGGCGTAGTCATATTTCGCGAGAGCCATCCCACCGATTCAAACACACATCGCGTTCTGTGTTTATTACACAACTCATGCATTAAAATGCATTTAAATAAACAGATTTTAATTCCGATAATTTAACCCAAAGGTGAAGAGTTTGTTTTGACTGAAGCTGTACTGATCATATGGATCGATAAAAAATCAAAACAACCTTTTCGGAAGCAGTGTTTGTTGAAATTCCTATCGCTGTTCACTAACAGTAATAGCCACCAAATAGTTAAGCGTGAATGGGCTGGCTGGTGCCCATTCACGCCTAACCATTTGGTGGCTATTACTGTTAGTAAAAATATAAGTACAAATATGTACAGATTAGAAAAAAACAGCTAGGTGAAACGTTTTTAAAAGAAGTCCGAAGCATGTCAAGGTGTACGAAGATTTACCGAAATAAAGTTGACCAATTTAGATATAATGGGATCCACAAAACGAGACGGTAACGGGACTGGGTTAATGTTCTGGTTGGAAATGATTGGCTTTTTTAAAAATATTATCTCATTTTTGTCTAATTTTTGTGAACCGCCTTTTTGCTTTGGACGTTTTCATTTTCACACTATGCGACAGACGGTCGATGATTGTATAACGAAATTTGGAAACTTTTCGAAGCGTAACTAAACGGTGCTATAAAAAGTTCCGGCTTGTATATCACCCGTTTAATACAGAATCATTTATATCATAGCGGCGATTCCGTTGAATACAAAGGTTTAAAGTTTAATGGATGTGTAATAAAGAGAACCATTAATATCAGCATCCGACCCAATGGGTCTATATGTCACCCAGTTCTTCACTTGAAAAAAAACATGGCATGCCTGCCCTTAAAATTGTTTGACAAGCCGTTTACCACCAACAATCTCAGTCATGCTTGACACACCGTCCAATATAGCTCTAAACACAGTTAAATGGAATTTTCAAAAATAAGTGATATTTGTCTTCAATGACGTTTTGTTCACAATACAATACATTGTACAATCAGCTTAACCCTTTACCCATCGTAACGGCCAAAACCGGCCAGCGCTATTCTGAAAAATCGCCGATTAATTTTCATTATGTTTTCATTTTTTGTCTCAAAAACATAGGTTATGACCCCTCGTTGGAACGAGCTCGTCGAGCTCGTTCCAATGAGGGGTCATAACCTATGTTTTTAAGACAAAAAATGAAAAAAATTAGTTATTCAAAAAAAAATTGGCAAGTGTCGTCTGCTTTTCATGTTAGGTAAAGGGTTAACAGTGCTTTATTGTTTTCTGTTTGACTGTAGAGTCAAACAGAAAACAATAAAGCAAGAAAACCTCTCCCGTCATCATGAAAACGAAAACTTTTCATCGTGATATTATGTAATCACTTGTGTTTTTCCCTTCACGACAGACTGTGGAGATTCAACCCCACCCCCTCGCCTAATATACGTTTATGGCATTTAAACTGACCTCAAGATGCACCAACGCATATCAAATAAAATATTCTATAAAAAGTTCACTGTGCTAACTTCGTGTAAACAACAGCCCACGCAGCGGGCCTTCTCGAGGTCCGGAGTGCAGGCTGTCGCTCACACGGAGACAACAAATAACTACTTCAATCTGAAGAAATATTAAATTGTGTATTTTTTCTTCTCAAATAAGCTGTCAACAAATAAACAGCACATTGGCGCGGATAACTTAAAACCACAACCTGAAGTGCATTTCTATCCATTAATACTTTCGCCAGATCTTCTACTGAAAAAGAGTTGAGCAATGTTTGCGGGATGTCATTGTAAAATTGGCATTTCAAAAGAAAGTGATATTCGTCCTCAACGACGTTTTTATTACAGAAAATATGTATTTGCTATACAACGTATTTTAGTTCAGACAGACACATTTTTTTGGAATGCCATGTACATATCATTGAAGTGGACAATATATAGCCCAGGACATCCGACGCATACCAGGAAGCTTTAAAATTTAGTTTTTGTATGTAATCAAACAATGCACGGTTGATGTGTTTGCACAGTGCATGTGCGTAATCGAAAAATAATGAGGTGAGCGCACATCTCAATGATTTAATCCTGTACAGTTAAAACTAGAAGTCCTGTCATGAACTGTGCGCTTATCTAGGCTTAGTTTTGCGTAGGAATTGCGCGCAATTGCCATATCGAATAGAATCCAAAACACTGCAGGTTCTCCTAGTTGCTCATAGCAAACATAAGCAATGTTTCTGCCAATGGATTTCTGGGTTACCCGGAGGTCCATTGGCAGAAACATTGCTTGTGCACAGACCATATGTACAGAATTTGATAGCCTTCCTATGGTCATAACGCGTAGATTAACGCCCAGATCGACGTGTTATGTGTGCGCGTTTCATGACAGGACTTCTAGTTTTAACTGTAACTGTAGTTTATATAGACTTAGGGGTTATACAATTTCTACCGAACTCGGCTTCGGGGCCAATATTCTCGATACCAGTGCAGGACGGGATCTGACACCGACGACTTACCTTTCCCGGCTCTCTTTATTCAATAAGCTAATTCATACGTTATTTGATCGAAAGCGGTCTCATTATGTCTCAAATTTAATATCGGAAACTTCTTAATCCTTAACCTTAAAGGCAAGGCAGACGATACTTACAGACATAATACTCAAATAACTATTTTTTATATAATCTTTGCGTCAAACATATAGCTTATGACCCAGAATGGAAAGAGTTGAACGAGCACGTTCCAATGAGAGTCATAAGCTACGTTTTTCAGACAAACAAAATGAAATAATAATGAATATTGTATGGTGTTTTTGTGAATACCCCTGGCAGGTTTTGACCGTTACTTTGGGTAAAGGGTTAACCCTTTACCCAACGTAACGGTCAAAACCGGCCAGCGCTATTCTCAAAAATCGCCAATTAAGTTTCAAAATATTTTCATTTTTTGTCTCAAAAACATAGGTTATGACCCCTCGTTGGAACGAGCTCGTCGAGCTCGTTCCAACAAGGGGTCATAACCTATGTTTTTGAGACAAAAAATGAAAAAAAATAGTTATTCAAGAATTTTTTTTGCAAGTGTCGTCTGCTTTTCTTGTTAGGTAAAGGGTTAAAAGGTAAGTCTTTAACTCTCGCTTCATCATCAAAACAGAATTGACAGACACCCATTTCTTCAAATAAAGAGTTGGTAATAATGAATATCTGGAACTTGTAGACTAGATTCATATTTGTATTAGCTGTTTGTGTTATAAATACTCAAGTTGGAAATGATTTTCTTATTTTTGTTTCTTGATTAGACCATGAAAGATGAGAAAATCTGCAAAATCCGAAACAGTGGGCGAGAGTGGAAAGCGACGATAACGGTAGCCGTTTTGTTGGGTGTGTTTGCTGGTCTATGGACTCCAATGATCACATATTTCTATGCAGATTACTTTTGTAACGGTTGTCTTGAGTCAACGTTTGTTAGGTAAGCACCCTTCATAATTTCACCTCTGTTTGTAGCCATTATTATGCTTTTTCCATAATCGTTGAATGCTTTTAAATAAACACTCCGTTGCAGACGAAAATGCAAATATGACAAGATGGTTTTGAAATCGAAAAGCGAATTTCCAGATGTCATTCAACGAAATATAGTCTTCGCCAGAAAGAGTTACAATGCAGTCTTTCAAAATTCCAAGACACAAAAAAATTCGTCCACCTCTGCTCCCTGTGGCTTAAAAGTAGTGCGTATCTCACACCTGAACTCAGTGGCGGCGCTACGGGGGGGGGGGGGGGGGGGGGGGGGGGCATGGGGGCATTTGCCCCCCCCCCAAACGAAGGCTTTGCCCCACAGTTGTTCCCCCCCCCCCAACATCTCGCATGCATTTCCATCCACCCTCACACACAAACACATTCAGTCACTCTCTCTCACACACACACACCCCTCTCTTTTTTTATTCCCATACACACTTAGCCCAAAGCCTCAGGCTAGCTGATGAACACATCCAGGCAGTAGAGATTTAAAGACTCGGATGCAGATACTTATAAGTTATAATTAAGTTATGAGCCAACAAAGGCATGTCTATCCATATCCCTTGTCTAAAAAAAATCATGGATTTCGCATTATGACAGACGGGCATTATCTCCCCTGCACTGTTCAATTATTTTCTCTCTCTCTCTCTCTCTCTCTCTCTCTCTCTCTCTCTCTCTCTCTCTCTCTCTCTCTCTCTCTATCTATCTATCTCTCTCTCTCTCTCTCTCACGCACAGACCCACCAGACGCGGATCCAGGATTTTTTGAAAGGTGGACCGCTAATTACCATTACATTTAGTCGAAACCTGGACCCAAAGTCCGTAATATAATTTTTTGGTTTGGTACGTCCACAGGACGTACCAAACCAAAAAAAGTATATTACGGACTTTGGGTCCAAGTTTGGACTACCTCATAACAAAGTAATGATACGAATCATATCATCCTTTACGCATTTGCCTCCCTTCATGGGAGTCTGCCCCCCTAGTTGCCCCCCCCCCCCCCCACAAAAAATTTCTGGCGCCGCCACTGCCTGAACTGTAGTACCATGTGTTGGGAGTAAACTTCTTGGGGTAGCTATTTCAAAGTTTCCGAGTTTTTTTTTTTTTGCTCTAGGAAATCCACTAAACATGGTCATTGCACTCTGTACTACAGAAACCGCCTCTGGGCCCCATGGGTGGTGTTTCTCGTTTCCTGTTTTCTCATCTGTTCCATGAAGGAAGGTGAAACTCGTCTCTGTGTTTCCTACTCACGCATATTGGGTGTTGAAGTATGAAGTGTATGCGGTGGATTGAGGCTTGTAAACCTTTTCAAAGCATATCGCGCTTCAATGAAATGTGAAGAATGGTTACAAGTTTCAAGTGACGCCGATAAATGGCGATACTTATAAAATTTAAAAACTGAAAAATAGCTGTCTGTTAATTTTGTGATCTCTGCAAGATACAGAAATGTCATAAATCCGACGTCATTTAATGTTCATGACTTTGACCAAAATGACGTCCCATCAAATTCGGCAATAACCGTTCTAGGTCGGTATTATATTTTTAGATATGTTTTTATTGTTGAAGATGATATCCAAGATGTGGCGAGGGCGTGATATCAGGGACGTGGGGGTATACACCCCCCCCCCCCCAATCCTGGCAAAAATTTGCTATAATTGGAAATTTGGAGAGCAAGTCATGTATAGTTGGAAATTGCATCACTCTGGATTTTAGAGTTTCTTTTGTGATGCTGATGTCTCCTTTACTTCCCAAAATTCCATCTCAGTTTCAAATGGGCTAACATTCTAACTGTTAGTGTTTACAACTACAGTGTACGCAATACCGAGCTTCATAAGTATGCACGATGTCAATCGGTGCGAGATTTCTATACAATGTTATTTATCGAAATAATAATAATCCTCGAAATGCACTTCAAGAAAATCACATCATGTAAAATCGTTATCCTGAGTTAATTCCATCATTTACAGTTACAAAATGATGAAACATCGAAAATTGATCATTCCTGCAGAAGATCTGATTTAAAGTTTGGACAGTGTGAATTGCTAAAAATTCTCAGCTTGAGCATTGGTTTAGCACATATTCATTTCCCAGAATAATACCAAATAATAATAACCTGATACTTCTGTCATAAATGTGTTGGCATTTCAGTTACTAGAATAAACTTTATGGTCCTTTCGTGGCTTCAGTTTCAAAATGTTTTTCGGTAGTGAATTTCACTACCCTACAACCCCCACCACACCCCCACCCCCCCCCCCCCCCCCCTCCCCCGCAATCGAAACCCTCTAGCCACGTCCCATGGAATAAGAAATAGATAAACGTCTAGAAATGTGACGTGAAGGGTGTAAGAGGTAATATGAAAAAACAGACTTTCTCACATCCACGTGGGCCATTCGATGTTTTGGGTCCAGTTTTTGTAACATTATTGAGGGGTGCACTTTGGTGCGATTAATCGATTGCAAACCATTATCTTCGGCGATTAATCAATTAGGAAATCAATAATAGTAACACACCTAGCCATACGCGATGATCGTTTACAATGGCGTGATTATAACAGCGAACAGACAAGCTCAAACAGGATCGCGAGTGTGTTCCGACCGGTAGCCAATGCCATAAATCTTTTACGATTGTATTTTCTTCATATTAATATAACTGACTGCATGAATCATTGGCATATTAAAAGATATGGCAATTTGCCAATTGGCAAATTACCACATCTTTGAAAATGTTAATAGTTTATTTCAATCCATTTAAAGTAACAACTAAAAAATACAATTCTAGAAAATACAACTGAAAAAGTTTTATAGTATTGGCCAAGATAGTGATGTGTTGGAGAAAGAGACCGAAATTGCGTCCCACTACAATGAACTAATTCCAGATCAAAACACTCTATATTCTTTATATTTTCAGGGCTACAATCCGCATCCTGGTATACATGAGCACAGCGGTAAACGTTTTCATATATTCCTTAAGGATGGATTGCTTTCGGAATGCAGTGAAGAAGGACCTTAAAAAATTCCGAAGCAAATGCAGAAGACAATCGAATACAGACTCTCTTAAATCAGAGGATCAGAAGTTCATAATTCCAAGTGTATCAACCAACGAAATCGATGAACCAGGTGGCGCGTCTTCTGTGTTGGCAGACAAATTCATACACATGTGAGATATTCGCTTCTTGTCAACATGAAACAAGCATTGCTACTCTTTTGGGAGGTGTATCATTTCTTTCAAGAGTTTGTACACCTTGAAATGATCTGTCGTGGTGTGGTGGTGACATAACCCGAAATAGCTGACAGTTTTGGTGTGGTGGTGACATAATCGGAAATAGCTGACAGTTTTGGTGTGGCGGTGACATAACCGGAAATAGCTGTCATTTTCATGCGCGTTTGGTTATATTAGAACACTTAATTAAACAGAAACACCAATGAGTGCAACTATGCACCATCTGCAATGCTGAGGCATTGCAGATGGCGCCTTGTTGCACGCAAAGAGGCGATATATTTTATTCTCAAGTAATTAGGTATATAAGATACCCAACTTTCACAGTTAAAGTTAAAACTAGAAGTCCTGTCATGAAATGCGCACAAATAGCACGTTGATCAGCGCGTTAATATACGCTTTATGGCCATAATAAAGCTGTCAAATTCTGTTCATATGGCCTGTGCACAAGCAATGTTTCAGCCAATGGACCTCCGGGTAACCCGGAGGTCCATTGGAAGAAACATTGCATGTGTTTGCTATGAGTAACCAGGAGAACCTGCCGTGCTTTGGGTGCCATTCGATATGGCAATTGCGCGCAATTCCAACGCTCAATTAAGCCTAGATAAGCGCACCCATTCGTGACAGGACTTCTAGTTTTAACTGTAAGGGTTAAAAATATCTCAGATATCTAAAAATATAAAAATATCTTAATGTTATAAAAAGTATGGAAGAAAATTCTGAAAAGCATACACACTATCTCCGAAGAGGCAGAAACAAACTTTTAAAGTTTTCAAAATGTACCATACCATTTTCGACCATTCAGGTGTTGTTTAACCCTGTTCTGGGAATGACTGACGCAATTCAAAAATTAAAATATTACTAGCGACGTCACAGGACTCCTTACTTGAAAATAAAACAAATTTAGTCCCCGAATTTACATCGCATGTATCGCCAATCACAAAATAACAGGTTGAATGTTTGTGCTAGTGCAATAGACGCGTATCATTTACAAAAACGCCCGGACATTCCTCAAAGAATGCACGGCCATTCTTGAAAGGAGTGCAAACTTTTTGTTGGTGGTGAACAATCTCTTGGTAGAGGGTTTTATCATAAAATAACTGTTTTTAATTGTTTGTTTTTATAACTATAAGAAGACTCGGTTGGTGTTTTTTGTCCGTTACAGCTTCGAGCAATGGCAATCTTTGTCTTCAGAAAATATGTATTCAGTTGTGCACAACGAAGACCTTGAGGATATTGTGGATACCCGACGAGTCTGCAGCTCATGACACTATAAGTTATTGTGATGAATTGACGGTAACATGGTCTGAGGTTTGCTGCACGGAGCTTATGTTCAACCGAGACGCGAAGCGTCGAGGTGGAACATACGCGCCAGGAGTAAACGTCAGACCAAGTTACCGAGGCATTCGTTTAAATAAGCCCAAAACCTACCTCGCGAAACTCGAGAGGCTTATTTATTAAACTTGTGATCGTTAAAAGTTGCCTTGTTCAAGACAGCTTTTAACGACCACAGGTTTAGTAATAAATCTCTCCTGTATCCACGACGGCACTGGGTAAATAATCAATGAACCAGATAAACTCATTCCATCTTATTTCAAATCGTAAATCGGTTTTTAATTTAAATAACACTTCATCCGGAACACCGTCTGCTTCACGTAAACTCATTCCATCTTAGTTCAAATCGTACATCGGTTTGCAATTTAAACAACTCTTCACCCGGATCACCGTCTGCTGCACATGGGAAACATCCAGAAAATTCAAGCGGCTTGCTAGTCACTCAGTTGAAGAAGAAACAGTTACGAAACGGACGACGTCATTGCAAATATTTCGCCTTGTGACATCAGACGGTAACATTTGCCACTTGAGTGGTAAACATAGAATATACTAAGCGATCTCTCGTCCAATCAGAGGAGAGGGATTTTAGTCTTATTGGAACATAAAAAATGTGAACGCCCAATCAGAGCACGGCACTACAATGCCAGCACATTGCAAAAAAGTCAGTGCGAAATAACAGCAAAGCATTCTTTATACAAGAAAGAAAAACTGAGTAGTTTCAGCTTTCCTTCTTTATAAGAACTGTTATGGATTGGGATAAGCTCAGTAACTTGAAAATCAATGCAGCCGGAGGCGACCAAGTTAAAGTTGCAATGGATCCTGCATAGCTCACTCCTCAAGCCGACGTATAACAGCCAGTTTGATTCTATGATGTGGTATCTAGATACACAGTTCAGTTCATAACACGATCCAAGTAAATTCGTTTTGGACCGTAACTGACCAAATTTATTGGAAGGGTTTCGTCAATTTCAGAAAATATTTGCGACGAGCTGAAGACACTATCAAAAATGTTTCCCAACAATGATGGAAAGGTCTATAAGATCTCGAATCACGTCGAATGACCCTGCATTGTATCTTCTAAATAGTCAGGAAAAATGTCAGATCATACAGTGTAGAAAAGGCTCGTTGAAAATACGGTAAAAAGTACTGTCAACCATCTGCGTGTACATCTGGCACAAAATATTTCGGTAAAAATACTGTTTTAAACAACTTTTTACAAGATCGTCCTACTTTGTTCAAACTTGGAGCAAAACAGAAGAACTGATAATCTGGTTTCACAGCATAACACCAAAAAGTGGTGGTTTGGCGTGCATAGTAAGGGAATTAATATCTCTTATCTGCATCTTTCGAAATGGTGGATGCCACTTAGCAGATGGAGATTAAAAGAGTTGAATACAGTTGTTCTTCGAAAGGCTGTGTTCGGTAACTCTTCTATTACAGTTTAAACTAGAAGTCCTGTCATGAAATGCGCACAAATAGCACGTTGATATGCGCGTTAATATACGCGTTATGGCCCAAGTAAAGCTATCAAATTCTGTACATATGGCCTGTGTACAAGCAATGTTTCAGCCAATGGACCTCCGGGTACCCCGGAGGTCCATTGGCAGAAACATTGCATGTGTTTGCTATGAGTAACCAAGAGAACCTGCCGTGCTATGGATGCCATTCGATATGGCAATTGCGCGCAATTCCAACGCGCAATTAAGCCTAGATAAGCGCACTCTTCGTGACAGGACTTCTAGTTTTAACTGTAGTTTCCATATAATGAACCCCGAATCAGCAATGATGTAGTATATTGATTTAACCCTTTGTTGTAGCCGAGAGTCACCAAGTCACCCTCTGGGTTCCAATGTGTTCTACGTGCCAGTAGGCACAAAGAACACATTGGAACTCCGGGGATGAAGTGGTACAATTTATATTCATTTCTTGAGTGAAAAGCAATCAATATTATTCACGTGCAGCCTTGAAACTCTAAGACGCAAATCTTGATTGGACAAGCTCCCCGAATTCACTAACCAACTATCTACCTTATGAACGTAGTTCGTATCACGATGCTGGGCTGGGAAACTGACATTTCAGTTGCCAAGCTTTAAATTGATATGATGTGTTTCAAATTTGATGTTTTGCTTTATTTGCTGTTTTGAAATTGTTTTTGCTTTTCTAATTTTCCGATAAAAATCACATGGGCTTCTTTTAAGGAAACCTGGGTGAGGGAGAATCACTATTCATTGATTAGAGCTGATGTGTCATTTGCACGTGTCATCTCTTTTCCCCGTCCATTCTCCTCCCCATCTTGAAAAACACTTGTCGGCAAGGTTTGAGCTGCCAAAGGTAAAACAAGGTAATATGTTGTATGTTTGTTTTGTGTTTTGTTAAGTTTCATACTGGGTTAACCCTTTACCTAACGTAACGGCCAAAACCGGCCAGCGCTATTCTCAAAAATCGCCAATTAATTTTCACTATTTTTTTCATTTTTTGTCTCAAAAACATAGGTTATGACCCCTCGTTGGAACGAGCTCGTCGAGCTCGTTCCAACAAGGGGTCATAACCTATGTTTTTGAGACAAAAAATGAAAAAAATTAGTTATTCAAGAATTATTTTTGCAAGTGTCGTCTGCTTTTCATGTTAGGTAAAGGGTTAATCCTTTCCATAAGTTATACAATGCAGAATAGGGCGGGGTGTAATTCGAGTTTGTTGCCGGTAAATTCAATCCAAATGTTTTAGACGTTGCTTTTTTTGTCCTCATACAGCTATTCGTGTTAGGGAGAAACACGGGCATACGTTTCGGTTTTTTTAACCTCATTTGTTTTACAAGTATTGGCGAACACGTTATGCAACTTATATAAACGCCTCTCCTTGTCTGTGGGATGACCTTCATAGCGGCAAATTCGTGGCCTAGCTCTTCTCGAATACTACAAAGGGATCTTTAGCCTGCACGGAATGCGTCTCTCTCCGCACAGAGGACATCCATTTTACTTTCCCACCCGATAGTGCGGTACGCTGTGACAACATCAACCCCACAATTGATGCTGACCGAGAGTGTTTGGACACCTCGGGAACTTTCCCCGATCGGAGATCGATCCCGAGAACTTTTGTATTGGTTACTCTCTTGTAGACAAGTTTGTTTTGTGTTTTTTTTGTTGTTTTTTTTTTTGGGGGGGGTGGGGGTGGGGGGAGGTGCATGTTTTCCCTTTTCACATGAGTGTCTAGATGTGTTGGGGCATGGAAGATTCACAATCACGTATTCTCAATACCTTGTGCACAAACTTTACCGTTCAGTATATCTGAGCAGTCTATACAGTAATCAGGAGTTAATGGTGCTGTGACATGAAATTCGTATTAACCCTTTACCTAACATGAAAAGCAGACGACACTTGCAAAAACAATCCTTGAATAATTAATTTTTTTCATTTTTTGTCTCAAAAACATAGGTTATGACCCCTCGTTGGAACGAGCTCGACGAGCTCGTTCCAACGAGGTGTCATAACCTATGTTTTTGAGACAAAAAATGAAAAAATAATGAAAATTAATTGGCGATTTTTTAGAATAGCGCTGGCCGGTTTTGGCCGTTACGTTGGGTAAAGGGTTAAAAAGAGACATACATTTGATGTGTGACAGCTCGGGAGAAGCTCAAACCTACGATTCGTAGCGCAGAAACAACCTATTCGTCACAAGGTTAACCCTTTGAACGTTGGTGGTATCTTCCATGCCAGTCCAATAGAAGGGATATAGTAGTCCATATTCATTATTTGGGATAGACCAATCAATATTTTCAACGTGCAGTCTCGGGGCTGCACGTTGAAAATATTGGTTGGTCTAACCCACACATTAACTGAACAGCCAGCCTATTTAATGACGATATGACGTATCATGTTCCTGGTCGGAAAAGCGGCCAGTCTGATTCAAAGGATTAAGAAATCCGCCCCAACCAATTCGGTAGGTAAACGGCGTTTATATCTCGACCACTACTCATTCTTCCGGGTTTATTTTTTTTTTTTTTTTGCTGTTCACCAACCATGCATCGCAATCCAAATTCCCTACGTTAGTAAGCTCCTCCTCCTGGGTCGCAAAAAAAGAATGGGAAAGTATTGTAGCGGTCGAGGTGTACAGTTAAAACTAGAAGTCCTGACATGAAATGTGCGCTTATCTAGGCTTAATTGCGCATAGGAATTGCGCGCAAATATCATATCGAATTGCATCCAAAGCACGGCAGGTTCTCCTGGCTACTCATAGCAAACACAGGCAATGTTTCTGCCAATGGACATCCGGGTTACCCGGAGGTCCATTGGCTGAAACATTGCTTGTACACAGGCCATATGCACAGAATTTGATAGCCTTACTGTGGTCTTAACGCGTAGATTAACGCGCAGATCGACGTGCTATTTGTGCGCATTTCTTGACAGAACTTCTAGTTTTGACTGTATAGATCATTTGCAAAACAACCTAATTCGCCCGGTTCTCTCGGCCTTGTGATAAATAGGTTACCTTCTGTGATAGGAATCGTAAGCTCGAGCCGAGACGCCAGCACTGTTCTTTCGATTTGTTACAAAAGTATTACTTGCCATTATTGATTAAGATCACGACTAGTATATAACAATCTTTTAATGAAACGTTATCAATACTTTGAACCCAGATTAGGCTTAGGTATTTATCAATACTTTATGTGATAGGCATAAACGGTTGAGCTAGTTGAACGACACTTTGCCTTAAAATTTGCTCTAACAATAGACATACTATAATATTTAGCTTGACGTGGCCGTGGGACATACCAACTAGAGCTGTAGGTTTTTAAATTTCTTGTTCGGTTTCGGTTTTGGTTTTTCAGGTGGAGTAAAACCTCGGTTCGGTTCGGTTTTCAGTTTGTTCATGAGGCCAAATAAAATTCAATAAAATTCATTCTTATGTCCGGAGTCATAACTGAATGGCAGTGAAATCGAGCGAAACTTAATGAATGCCCGAAATAAGCTATAATACATGAAGAACCAGGAAGGCCAATATAATAATTACCTAAAAATACAGAACTTTTATTGTGCTTGGCCATTTTTTCGAGGTCTGACACTTACACGCAACTTGAGGAAAGCTGCAAACACAACTAAACTGAAATGTCGGAAATTCACAGAATGTAGCCTTCCCAGAGTAGCGAGAGTACCCAGACACTGCCATTGGCAGTGTCTGGATACTCTCACTACTCTGGGATGGCTACATTCTGTGAATTTCTGCAGCAAGAGAGTATTTAATAAAAAACGAAAAACCTTAGATTACGGGATGTCGACGGTTTCTGTTTCGGTTTTTTAAAAAAAACTAAAAACCTCGGTTCGGATTCGGTTAACCCACAGCTCTAATACCAACTACATACTACATTCAAAGTTACTGATGTTTATGCGGATTGTTCTCCTACACTTTATTGTGGCAAGTACAGTATATGACTCACCGACTAAGCATTGTTGTTGACGCTTTTATGCTTCCAATGAACGATATGTATTGTAGTAGTCTTCTCAGACTGGGAAATAAGTGTATAAAATTATTCCAGTTTCATGGTGGTTTTACCTGCACCTTTATTTAGATCAATACAGGTTTTGCACCTGGATGACTAACAAAAACTCAGAACGACACGCGCGTGTGAATGGGTTCACACACGCGTGTCGTTCTGTGTTTATTACATGCCTTCACCTCTATAAAAAACAATTCTTAGAAGGACACACAGCAATTAATTTGACAACTATCAACAAAAAGAACACATTTTATTGCCAACCAAGATTGTGAGTAAAATTTCGCTTTTTTATAAAAAATGTCCGTCAACGATTTCAGTTTCGCACATCTTTTAAACATTCCGATGTTTAAACCCACACTTTAATTCCGATGCGAACAGATTTTCATTTTCCGCATGGTTTAGTGTTGCTATAGACGGGGAGTTCGTGGAATAGGCGTGTAATAAATACACGATCCAATCACCTCCGGGCCCAGTTGTTTACTGCTGGTATTCACGTATCTTATCAGTTCAGAACTTCAGACAATAGGCCCCCTTGACTACATTATGCTGATTGTGTTCTGATCTAAATATTTACCCAAAATAATATATTACCATGATCATCATACCTTGAACAAAAATATTTCTGAAGAAGGTTTTTTTTAATGTCTGTTCATGTTATGCAATTATACGAGACTGAGATACACATGAGGTTGCATGGGATGTCTGAAATAATTTCTCACAGCTGAGGTCACACCTTGTGACCAGCGAGCGGCTTGCAGTGAACATCACTAGAAAATGGCCTCGATAGTTATGCTAGCTTGGTATTGCGTTTACCTAAAATTTGCATTAAAACAGCCATTAACTTCAACCCTTTGAATCCTGGTGGTATCTTCCATATTAGTTCAATGACTGCAACTGAAAGAGTCCATATTCATTATTTACGGGTAGACCAATTAATATTTTCAATTTGCAGCCTTGTGGCTGCACGTTGAAAATATTGATTGCTCTTCCACACACATGCACTCAGCATACATCCTATTCAATGAAATTATGACATATCATGTTCCTGGTTGGAAAAACGACGGCTAAGGCTCAAAGGGTTAACCCTTTACCCAACGTAACGGCCAAAACCGGCCAGCGCTATTCTCAAAAATCGCCAATTAATTTTCATTATTTTTTTCATTTTTTGTCTCAAAAACATAGGTTATGACCCCACATTGGAACGAGCTCGTCGAGCTCGTTCCAATGAGGGGTCATAACCTATGTTTCTGAGACAAAAAATAAAAAAATAGGTTATTCAAGAATTTTTTTTGCAAGTGTCGTCTGCTTTTCATGTTAGGTAAAGGGTTAATGTAATAACTGTATGGATTGTTTCAGATGACACATTGTACTTGATAATCTTTGAATAAAAATTCATTAAATTTGATTCTGGAATATATATTTCGACTCTCCGGAACTAAATATCTAACCAGCCAGTTTGACGTATGTTGTACCTGGAAAACTATAAACCAACATCTCGAACCTACATATGGGATTCCATTATATTCTAGGAGTCCAGATCAAAGTCTTCCGAAGTACGCTACTTGGATGAGGCTTTGTGTTCAAAACAGGTATACAGTTTAACCCTTTACCTAACATGAAAAACAGACGACACTTGCAAACAAAATTCTTGAATAACTATTTTTTTTTCATTTTGTGTCTCAAAAACATAGGTTATGACCCCTCTTTGGAACAAGCTCGTCGAGGGGTCAAAACCTATGTTTTTGAGACAAAAAAAAATGAAAAAATAATGGAAATTAATTGGCGACTTTTGTGAATAGCACTGGCCTTTTGGGGTCGTTACTTTGGGTAAAGGGTTAACCATTTGGAACAGAAAACTACACTCTAAAATCATTTAGGTTACAACTTAACCCTATCAACTGGGTTGAGTGAATATGAACACATTTGGTCTTCAACCAAACTGATTCTAGAGAATAGTTGTTATCAATGGGACAGGGAGATACATTCCAAATTCATCAATAAATTGATCGATGAGCAAGTCAATATGGGGGTGGGGTAAACAAAGCACAGCGGGCCGCATGTTGTATGTATTAATTGGTCTACCCCAAAATAATGAATCTGGACTCTTGATGCAGAGTTGATCTTCAACTGCTAATCTACCCCCCTCCCCGGGAGGGGGGAGGAACCTTCAATAAGGTGTAAAACAAATGACAATTTGGAGTTTTACTTTTACAAATCTCTGAATCATCGCAAAGGGTTTTTTGTTGTTCTTGGTGTGTTGAGTTCAAATTTTCCAAAAGAGTAAACGATAAGAACACACATGTTCATTCACACAAACGACTTCTCACGTTGACACACCTGAAAACATCCACCCAAAAACACGGTCGGTATTTAGCAATAGAAAACCACAGAAACGTCGTTTAAGGAAACCTTCGCTGTCTTGCCTCGACATGCATTAAAATATAATTACATTGTTAATGTAGTTATACCTTTTGGGTCCAAATAGTCAGTTCCCATTGGTCAGCTGGATGAAAACGTCATGACTAAATGTAATTCATTTTCCAATGAATACATTTGGTTGAATTTTGACCCACATTTACGGTAGAGTTCCGTTGACAGAATGTAATTCGGGCGGTGTTTGGTCGGGTTTATAACTTTTAGCGTCTCTCGCAGTGATCAGTGATTATAGTTTACTGATATGTTAAATAAATTGTTTTGAACATTCCAAGTTTCGTTGCGAAAGACGGCAATTTGACAAATTCGGTTCAATGCCGAAAACCGGCGCTCAACTCAGAGTTGTGTGCTTTGTCTTTTGTGTGAGGTTGGTTTTTCGCCTCGTTCGTTCGTACATGTTTCATTTCGTCTTTCTGCTTTGTTGTTTGGTAAAAAGTAGTTTAAACAATTACGGAATGTAATTTTTATAATTGAATGCAATTTTTATAATCTTTATTGGAGATTATAAAAATTGCATTCAATTCTTATAATTACATCCCTTCGGGATTCAGACATAATTTGTACCCATTCCCACACGTCCATACTCCAATAAAGATTATAAAAATTGCATTCAATTCTTAATTAAATTCGAAGTCAGAAAATTATTATAAAAGCGTAAGGGGTTACAGGTTTCGCCATGTGAACAGGGAGGGTTCGCAAATTCTACCCTCAGTTTTTAACCCTTTACCTAACATGAAAAGCAGACGACACTTGCAAAAAAAATTCTTGAATAACTATTTTTTTTCATTTTTTGTCTCAAAAACATAGGTTATGACCCCTCATTGGAACGAGCTCGACGAGCTCGTTCCAATGAGGGGTCATAACCTGTGTTTTTGAGACAAAAAATGAAAAAATAATTAAAATTAATAGGCGATTTTTGAGAATAGCGCTGGCCGGTTTTGGCCGTTACGTTGGGTAAAAGGTTAAATAAGAACATGGAAACATCGTCTTCAATACACAGTTCCAGCGCTAGCTATTTCGAAGGAGCATTCGTCACCAATCTCAAAACAAGTTTGTTGGAACGTAAGCGACGAACCACAACTCAGTTACACTCCCACAAGATGACATTAAGTCAACGCGACAACTCCACCCAATTGATGGCGTTAGGTGACGTGAAAGCTGTTACGATGTGACTGTATTAACAGTTTTTACTTATTCACAAACGCCACGGTGTTTACCAAACACCAACACTCGTTACTTGCCATGAGCGTTTCAGTTTCGGAACTTGTTTTGTGCCAGTAATCACTAACATATCTTCTACAAATTCAATTTGTGTTGATGCGAAAAATGTGCACATCGCCAACATAATTATCAATTGTTTTACAGACATCAAAGTGTTTTCTGTAAAGAGACAGAACGCGACGTGTGTTTGAATCTGTGGGCATACCTTTAGATCAGTCTAATTTGGCCACAACGGCAAATTTGGATGTGGATTGTATGGTTGGAGAAAAAGTATCGGTATTTTCTTCTTCTTTTTTAGGTTTCAGGTCCCCTGTCTTAAAATGCTACCCAACGTAACGGCCAAAACCGGCCAGGGCTATTCTCAAAAATCGCCAATTAATTTTCAAAATATTTTCATTTTTTGTCTCAAAAACATAGGTTATGACCCCTCGTTGGAACGAGCTCGTCGAGCTCGTTCCAACGAGGGGTCATAACCTATGTTTTTGAGACAAAAAATGAAAAAATTTAGTTATTCAAGAATTTTTTTTGCAAGTGTCGTCTGCTTTTCACGTTAGGTAAAGGGTTAAAATGCTAGTCTACAACTCCTTGTTATAGGCCTTCACCATTATCACTGCCCCCCCCCCCCCCCACATCCCTTCTCTAACACCACCCTTTGGTGTAAGTTTGCTCGACTAACACGAGAAGGCTTCGTAGTTTCCCAGTGTCGAGCCAAAGGTCTATTTGAATGTAAATTACGCATGGCGTTTACTGAAAATTGCCACAAACATAAAAATAATAGATCTCAAGCTTAAAGTGCATGATCGTATGGAATTCGCCACAGAAAATCAATCACCGTTAACAGTGTCGTATACGACCCCTGTGGGTTTTTAAAAAAAATATTCATGGATGCATTGTTTGATTCGAAGGTAAGCTCTAAGCTATATTGCAAGCATCAGGGAAACCTGGCCAAACTATATATTGCCGAAACACTGCAAAACTTAGGAAAACTACGCATAATTTGGGCGCAATTATCTTATTTGGGCACAGCGTTTACCCTCGTTAGTTGGGAAGAATTTCAAGGCCTGTCTGTGGGTGTTTTACACGACGAGTTCGAACGGCGTAGTCATATTTCGCGAGAACCGGTCATAATCGCGTCCTGATGTTTATTACACAACCCCATGCATTAAAATTCAATTAAATAAATAAATTTTAATTTCGATGTTCAAACCCAAAGGTGAAGAGTCCGTTATTTTTGTTTGAAGCGGTACTGTTCAAATGGATCGATAAAAAATTCAAAACAACATTTAGGGAACCAGTCTAAATTAGATTCATTATCTTTTCTATTGGGCTTGTGTGGTGAAATTCATATCGCAGTTTCTCTTTGGCTGGTGCCCATTCAAACCTAACCATTTAATGGCTATCACTGACAGTAAAAATATAAGTACAGATTTCGGCGTATTTACAAAACAGCTGGGAGAAAGGCAGAAAATCGATAATTGTATAACGAAACTTGGAAACTTTTGGAAGCGTAACTAATGACTTGATGGGAAAGGAACTAGAGTTAAAACTAGAAGTCATGTCACGAATAGTGCGCCTATCTAGGCTTAATTGCGCGTTGGAACAGCGCGCAATTGCCATATCGAATGGCATCCAAAGCACGGCAGGTTCTCTTGGTTACTCATAGCAAACACATACAATGTTTCTGCCAATGGACCTCCGGGTTACCCGGAGGTCCATTGGCTGAAACATTGCTTATGCACAGGCCATATGTACAGAATTTGATAGCTTTACTTGGGCCATAACGCGTACATTAACGCGCATATCAACGTGCTATTTGTGAGCATTTCATGACAGGACTGCTAATTTTAACTGTAGCCTAAACGGTACGGGGGAAAGTTCCGACTTGTGTTTCACCAGTTAAATACAGAAACATTTACGTGATGGGGGCGATTCCGTTAAATGCAGGGGTTTAACTTTGATGGGTGTGTACTAAACAGACAGGACGCGATGTGTGTTTGAATCGGTGGGTGCTTTATATAACGAGTTGGAATGGCGCAGTCATATTTTGCGAGAGCCGTCCTGTGTTTATTACACAACCCATGAATTAAAATACATTTAAATAAACAAATTTTAATTCCGATGTTTAAACCCAAAGGTGAAGAGTCTCTTTGTTGTGACTGAAGTTGTACTGATCAAATGGATCGATAAAAAATCAAAGCAACCTTTTCGGAACCAGTGTTTGTTGAAATTCGTATAGCTGTTTCTCTTCGGCTGGTGCCAGTTCACGCCTAACCATTTGGTGGTTATTACTGTTGACTGTTACTGTACAAATTTTGCAGATTAGCAAAACAGCTGGGATAAACATTTTTAAAAGAAGTTCTAAGCATGTCAAGATGTACGAAGATTTACCGAAATGAAGTTGACCAATTTAGATATCACGGATCCACAAAACTAGACGGACACGGGACTGGGTTAATGTTCTGGTTGGAAATGATTTGGGTTTTTAAAAATATTATCTCATGTTTGGTTAACTAATTTTTTGTGAACCGACTTTATTTTGCTTTGGACGTTTTCTTTTTCACACTCTGCGACAGACTGTCGATAATTGTATAACGAAATTTGGAAACTTTTCGAAGCGTAACTAATGACTCGATGGGAAAAGAACTAGTATGAACGGTGCTGGGAAAAGAAGTCTGGCTTGTACATCACCCATTGATATTCCATTAAATATAAGGGTTTAAAGTTGAATGGATGTGTAATGAGAGGTATCTGAGATTACGAGGCCTTGGGAAATTAAAAACGTTGGAGAATTGTGTTGTTGTTGAGCATTGCTTATTTATAGCAACATCCGGGTATATATGGCCAAGAGCGTTCTTGCAATCCAGTTGTATAAACCAGTGAGATCCCTCAAGACAAGACATGAATTTGAAAACCGGCTACACACAATTGTCTCACAAAATGCGAGTCTTGACCTGTTACCTCGACTTTCAAAACAGACCGACGGACAGACAGTTATTTTTCATGAGGTTATTTCCTTGGGACCAATACTATAAAACATTTACAGTTGTATTTTTCAGAATTGTATTTTCTATTTCTGGAAATAACTCATTGAAATGAATTATTAGCATTTTCAAAGATGAGCTCGTTCCAACGAGGGGTCATAACCTATGTTTTTGAGACAAAAAATGAAAAAAAAATAGTTATTCCAAGACTTTTTTTGCAAGTGTCGTCTGCTTTCCATGTTAGATAAAGGGTTAATGACACCAAGCGTTTCGACCACCTATACTAATATATGTGTGTGTGTGTGTTGTGTGTGTTATTGAAGACGCTGTCGTTCCTCCGTGTTGTTAAGCTGCAGCTATGTGGTTAATGCCCAATTAAAGTCTTGAGGTTCTGTATCAATATGCATTCCGAATTCTTTGTTAATGGAATACCAGTCATCTCCTTTTGCACCTGCACAATTCAAATACTGAAATGTTTATTGTTGTTGCGTGAGGCTACTTATAGGCATAGCCTGTTTGCAAAACCCTTTTCTGTTTACAGAAATAAAATATTTATTTAAAAAAAAGAGAAAATTACGATTTCCAAATTACGTAATCGTATGTCCTCCATGTATGGATACGTTTTCGATATTTCCTTATATTTTTAGCGGAAACATATAATTAAAAAAACGAGTTAGATTTATGTAGGATGTAGATCAATACTCGCTCAGCTGCAGAATCTATATATTCTCGGATTACCTTCAAAGTATCACCAAATGACTTGCTATTTATTATAGATGATAAGACTCGTCCGTTCTTTGTGAAATATTCTCGTTCACATTGTCCATTAAATAAACATTATTATGATTTCACGGGCAGTAGGTTGACAACAGTCGTGCACACAATCACATTAACCCATGTCTACTTAACTCCTTGAACACGAAAGACCGATTTTTCGGTTCAAGGCATAATTTCGTCCCCATTGTGTCTTATTATCTGAGGTCTATATACGGGGTATTGATGATAAAATAATAACTGCAGTCTGCAGCCAGATGGCTGCAGACTGCATTTTTTATTTTATCCTCCCTGTATATTGATATTGGACAGACCCACCGGTACTACCATTCTGTAAACAAACTAGCGTATGGATATTCCAGGAAGATAATGGAGCATTGCTTCTACATTTGGGCGGGTATCCTACAAGTCTTTTTGACCGAGATTGCATCTTCTTCCCCGGGTGATAGTTATGTTTCATTTAATTTAGCCCTTTACCCAACGTAGACAGTACCAACATTTATTGTTTAAAATATTATTTATTCAAACTTTTCCAAACTTTTCAACAAAACTATATCATGTGGAGCCTCATTGCAACGCGCTCGACAAGCTCGCGTGGCGAGCTCGTTCTAATGAGGATTCACGTGATATGGTTTTGTTGAAATTGTTGAAAAATCTTTTTTGCACGGCTTAATTTGGGAGCGCGGTGCCTCAGTGGTTACGGTTTTGGACTTCAAACGAAAGGTCCACGATTCGAACCCCGCAAGGGGTAACTGCATTGTGTCCATGGGCAAAGCACTTAATCCAGATTGCCCACATGTGGTCACGTACTGCACGTCGATGGTGTACTTGTTTTCAACCAATGCAAACTCAGCCTGTGTGTAGTCAGTGCGTTGAGGGAGTCTGACAGTTGCTCGCCGCTGCTCGTTGGTTCTCTCTGAATATTCCGGCTTCCCCCAAGATACATAAATACACTGGGCATAAATTTGTATATTACTAGGCAGATGCGGACGACTATTTAGGCAAAGGTTTAACCATTTACTTATAATTACCGTTATAACCGATCAGTGTTATTCGCAAAAACAAATACATTACAGTCGCCGTGGAGTGGTCATATTCCACGCCGGGCAGTGATGTTCACGCATGCGCTTACTAGGTCATAAAAATCATCATCAAAAAATTAATTAATGAAGCACCGGGTTTTACCCGGTGCTTCATTAATTAACTTTCTGATTATTATTTCTATAATTAGTGTTTGGAATCTAATTTTATTGCGTCCGTGGAAATATTGCCCACCCGTGGAACGTGTCCAGTCCACGGCAACTGTACTATACTTTGCAATATTAATTATTTTTATAACGCTTGTCACATAGGATAGCTTATGACCCTCATTGTTTTCAGGAACACAAGCTAAAGTTTCAATGCGAAAAGAAATGCTTTAGCTATTTTTTGTGTTGTTGTTAACAATGTGTCTGCATACGTTGTACGTGTGATTAAGGATTAAATATCTGTGTAAACGTCGTTCTGGGAAAACACAATCTATCAACGGTTTCATCCTTAGTTACTGAGTTAAAAAAAAAACTAGTCATCAAAGTTTCAAACTATTTCCAAACTGACACCATACTACAGTATTTAATTAACTGCATACTAGTAACCAGTATACCACTTCCGAATGTCAATTACCAATGGCGTATACATTCCGTTTCATAATGAAAATGAGTTTGACGACCAAGACCAAAACCTAGAACTGATCTTTCATGATGACGACACCTAATATAAATACACTACAGTTAAAACTTGACGACCTGTCATGAAATGCGCATAAATAGCACTTCGTTCTGCTCGTGAATCTACACGTTATGACTATATTAAGGCTATCAAATTCTGTACATATGACCTGTGTACAGTCAATGTTTCAGCCAATGAAAATCCGGGTAACACGGAGGTCCATTGGCAGAAACATTGCTTGTGTTTGCTATTAGTAACCAGGAGAACACGTCGTGCTTTGGATGCCATTAGCTATGGCAATTGCGCGCAATTTCTACGCGCAATTAAGCCGAGATAAGCGCACATTTCATGACGGTACTACTCGTTTTAACTGTATGTAAGAATTTTTTTGGTGTTTTTTTTTTTTGCTTTATGCAACAACAAATTAAAAAAACAAATCACCGCTGATATCACTTAACCCCGTTTGCCTACATGGGGGAACGATGACGCTATGTACTATGGCGTACTGCACGTCGACGGTGCGCATGTCTTCAATCAATCTAACCCTGCTTGTGCCGCGGTGCAGAGTTCAGAGTTACGATGTTGGAGAGCTTTAAAACCGTCACCGACATGATATAACTCTGGCTGTTAATGTGTCTTTAAACTATAATAAAAAACAACATCGCTATCTTTTTTAAAAATCACTTTTTCAACACATATGCTAAAATAAAAAAAACTTTTAGTGTCTCTGAACGAATAGAAGTTGAGAACTGGCTTAATGCAAAAACGGTTTGTTATAGATAATCCTTCACCCATTAACTCGAAAACATCTCAGGTATTCCAAAAACTTCGAGTCTCGTAAATTTTGAATTTCATAATTTCTTTTAATGTCGACTTTCTGACGAATGAGATTGTCCATATTGAGTCCTACTAGATAACAAAAAATTAGTCGGAAAAATCTTAAACATGTTATTTGAAACAATAGAGGAGATCGCGTTGCTTCTAGTTTGCACAATGTGTCGCGCATTGAGTGGGGCAAGACGTCACTCAAGTTACGCTTTATGTTTTTTTCTTCGTCCATCCACCCTGATACAAATACTATAAAACTTTTTTAGTTGTATTTTTCAGAATTGTATTTTCTATTTATGGAAATAACCAGGGCTCAAAATAAGCGGTGTCGCGTCGCTTTTTGCTATGCAAAACTTGCAAAAAGCTACGCAGTGTTCAATTATGTATAACATTTTGCGATACAAGATAATCAACTGCAGCCTATTAGGCTGCAGTTGATTATCTTGTATCGAAAAATGTAAATGAAAATTTGCAAACAAATTTGAAAACTAGTTCACTGATGCTTTACTTCTCATTGTGGAACATTCCAGGCATAAATCAGATTAACTCTCCACCAAGCATCATTAGCAACTTCATATGTAAGATGAATTCTATTGGTTTAAATTCTTCCTGTTTTTACAACATTTTGCATAAAATGTACATTAAAAATAACTTCAAGCCCATCAAATTAAAAATCCCAACTTCCATTTTGAGAACTCTATTGAATCAACCAAGACGCTATTTGAAAATATCCAAGTCCATGCAACCCTTGAAGACAGTTCAGTTAAAAAAAAACATAGTTAATGTTTCATGTGTTACAGATCATTTGGAAATGCCCAGAAATGGATGGAAACTATTCAATCTACTTAGAAGAATTCAATATAAAACAGCATAACATAACTCTGGTATACAAAAATAGCTATGTAATTTTTACAAAATGCTATTCATTTTTGGAAATTTGTAGCATTTTGCTACGCAAAGAAAAAAAGTTATTTTGAGCACTGGAAATAACTGACTGAAATGGAATCGTGGTGGCTTAGTAGGAAGAGTTACAGGCTGCAAGCCGAGAGGTCAACAGCATTGTGTCATTGGGCAAAAGACTTAATCCCAATTGCCCAAGTGGGGGTACGATGGTGTTGTGCACGTCGATGGTGCACTTTTCTTCAACCAATGATAACCCTGCTTGTGTGGAGTTTGTTGGATGGGGAGTCTGGCAGTTGCTCGCCGTTGCTCTGTGGTTCCCTCCAGGTACTCCGGCTTCCTCCACCCTTAAATTTGTCCGACACGAGGTGACCCTGGCCGTATAAAGTGACTTTATACACCAATAAATAAATAAATAACTGAAATGAACCATTATCATTTTCAAAGATGTGGCAATTTGCCAGTTGGCAAATTGCCAGTTGGCAAATTGCCATATCTTTTCAAATGTTAATGATTCATTTCCATCATCTATATTCTGGTGTATAAAATACAATTTATTACGTTTGTAACAATGTGACTTGTACATGTAGGGCAGACATGCATGCCGATAATCCAGTTGAACAGCAAACGCAGCTAGCAGTTATTTTTGTTTCAGTTTTGCGTCATTATACCATCGGTAGGAGACACTTGGGTGCTATCGTCACTGCGTGAAAAATCATGAGTTACCTGATTCGAAAATATTAGAACAGTGAAGCCGATTCGATGGCGATCCCGAATTAGGCCACCGATGTCGAATTTTAGAAGCTCAAGCTAGAGATGTAAAATTCGATATTTAGGGCGAAAGTTCTCCAAAATGGGCAATGTGCACACATACGTTTACCAGGTAATAAAATCAGCATCATCAAAATTTTAGGTTATGAAGCACCGGGTGGAATCTAATATTTCGTCCGTGGAAATATTGCCCACCCCTGGAAAGTGACCAGTCCACGGCGGCCATACTGTACATGTATAACACATGTACCAATCTAATGTACATGGTGGTGGTCTTGTTGAAGGAAGTTACTCCCCCGAGGGAACCATAGAAAGTGAAATAGTGCTTGTTTAATGTGGTAAACATGCTTGTTTTTCTGGTAAAATAAGACCCAGTCACCAATATTTAGGGTGGAAGTCCTATAAAATGGGCCACATGGGTATAAACGATTGACTAAACATGCCTTTATCTCCATGTTGCGTTCACGATTAGCCATTGTGCTGAAATATGTGATCTTATATACCAATAAATAAATACTGGTATAATGGATTCCGGTGCCCGGTTCCTGGGGTGGAAGTCCTCTAAGATGGGTACCATTGGTATAAACGATTGACCAAATATGATTTATCTCCATGTAGCAGTCACGATTAGCCAACGTGCAGAAATATATGACATTAAACACCAATAAATAAATAAATAAATAAATAAATAAATAAATAAATAAATAAATAAATAAAATATGAAGCGATTGACGGTATCCGTCAACGTTCGCATTCTATTTCGTGTCACACGTGTGGTTTGTTATGGAAGCAAGGATCAAGTGTGCCCACCAACGACCCCCCTCCCTCACGTGGCCAAATATGGGGGATTCTGATTAAAGCATTCAAAATAAAACTATTAATTCTAATTGGAAGTGTTGTTCACTTTTGATGTTTCCCTGTCACAGGGATCCTGATCAAAAGCAATTCCACCCCATTTTTGTTCTTGTCATTTTGAAAATTGCAGGGGAGCCACAATGGTTCGCATTAAAATACCCCAGGGAGCCATGTTTGTTCCATCTTTATTGGTCACAGGAGAGCCACTGGTAGTAATTTTCGAAATTTTTGGTTACTGGTGGTATTTGTTATTCTGAATGTTTAGATGCAGCCTCTATGATATAGATTTAAAATTTAGGAATAAGACACCACAACAGTCACTCTCGGACAGTGTTTGGATGGGATCGGTTATGTCAGAAATTCAAACCTGTATCAGATGCACTGCATCTAAATTTCCCGAAGAACAGATATCATCAAAAACAAAAAACATTCAACTCAGCTAAGGGGTCATAGTCTCTGCCTGTAGTCCTTGGTGATTTCCGTGTTTTTTAGCAACCATGCATAAATATAGAAGAAATTATATCACACTTTCGAACTGGAGCCAATACTATAAAAGTTTTACAATTGTATTTTCTAGAATTGTATTTTTTAGTTATGCCTTTAGATGGGTTAAAATGAACCATTAACATTTTCAAAGATCTGGCAATTTGCCAGCTGGCAAATTGCCATATCTTTTAAAATGATAATGAGTCATTTCAGTCAGTTATAATAATAGGTAGAAAATACAGTTCCAGGAAATACAATTGTAAACGTTTCATAGTATTGGTTCCTGGTCACGGAAAAGTTTAGAGTTTTGAGGATTATGCCGCAACTCAGCAACCAGGTATAAAATATCTTTTAGCGACTTCACACAGTCAAGCAATGCTATTATCTACTGTTTGTGATGAAAAACATGTCTGTATTTGTAAACGGTAGATTTTGTTTTTCCAACAATTTCAACAAAACTACCCACCGGAACGAGCTCGACAATCAGTACTCAAATGATATGGTTTTGATGACATTTTATGACCAATTTGATAACAATAATATTATTCCACCTTCCTTGTGATGCATTACACTGAGGAAAAACATAAAATGGTTCGGATTTTCAGAACGATCCTAATTTCCATGTCAGACCCTAATCTTTTCATTAGCATGCGACAAAATTGTTGTCTCCACTTAACACTTTACCTAACACGAAAAGCAGACGTCACTTGCAAACAAAATTCTTGAATAACTAATTTTTTTTAATTTTTTGTCTCCAAAACATAGGTTATGACCCCTCTTTGGAACGCGCTCGACAAGCTCGTTCCAAAGAAGAGTCATAGCCTATGTTTTTGAGACCAGAAACGAAAATATAATTAAAATTAATTGGCGATTTTTGTGAATAGCGCTTGTCGGTTTTGGTCGTTACGTTGGGTAAAGGGTTAGATGATAATATGAAAATACGTGACACGTAATGGTGCACGCCCAATATTGTTAATTTCGGTAAATATTGCAGGCCCTAAGCATGATTTTTCAGGAAAGAGATGGTATATATCGCAGAAATAGCAGCGGTTATGTGAAATATAACAATTTGCCAAAACGTGTTGTACAGCGACATGCAATAAACACAGAACCACACATGTATGTTCATATGTTAATGTGGCGACAAAAATGGCAATCGAGAAATTTTGAAAGCGTGCGGAAGGATCAAACTTCAGACGAGCTATAGTAAAACAAACCTTCATTTTTTAAACTGACAAAAGATCATAATTCAATGGCAAATAGATTCATTAGGGTTTAACAACACTTTCAAAAACCAAGGCTATATTATAAGCGGGATTGTACGTCAATTTCAATAACTAAGGTTATTCTATCATGTTGTTAGTTCCCAAGATCCTTCCCATCCTTCGATACATAGACGAGCAAAATAGTCGTACGTGGAGTCACTCGTTCAGGCAATTACTCTTTGGCTCATTTGTGCGATGGGATTCTGGTCGTTCGAGCAATCTGAGAGGGTTAGCAAGCCTGTACTAGTGCTAGTAATGGTACAAGGCCGCAAGAGTGGAAGAAGACTGTGGGATTTGGTGACTACTGAAAAATCTAATTATAGGACAGACGATGGCAATATTGGGAAAATCAGTAACAGTGGTGTTGGAGATATGAAGATCATGGAGAGGTCTAGAACTGGGCAGATGCTAGGAGCTAAATTATCATCAGGTATATATAGTACTACATCACCATGTCATAGGTATCCTCCTATACCCCGATGAGCATTAAGAGTCGTAAAAGAAATCGCTCTTTCAATACTCATCTGCTCAATGGGATTTGAGTCGTTCGAGTAGTGACTTTTTCAGTAACTGCTCAAAAGCTTATTTTCTCGATAAGATTCGAGTCGTTCGAATAATACCTAACCCTGCTTGATTGTATTTTGGGTTTGAGGATCATATAGGACTTCGTTATACACAGGAAAGGCAAAAACAGAGACGGCCAAGACAAAATAGTCTGCTGGGATAGGCAGAAATGGGACCAGTAAAAGGCAAAACAGGCCAGGAAATAGGATAAACCACAGAACATATCGGGATAGATAAAATACCGAGACTATGGTGCACATTCGAAACAATAAAGTTAATCTTATACAAAGGAATGCGTCTATTGTTGGGCAAAAATAAGAATTCTAGGGGACAACAGATAGAAACCTGATCCCCCATGAGATGTTATATACCAAATACGAAAGAATTCTGGCCGGTGGATCTGAAGAAAGGGATTTTAAAAGAAATGTCCTCACATTGCATTAAGTTGAACTTTGGGCTTAAACAGGGGGCCAAAATATTTACCCAGGTAACCAATTTGAACAAAACTGAAACTGACCCACCTCAAGATGCTGCATACCAAATATGAATGGATTCTGACTGGTGAATCTGAAGAAAAAGATTTTTGAAGAAATTCCCTCATATTGCACTAAGTTAAAATTCAGGCTGTCATAGGCAGCCCAAATATAAACCCAGGGACTCGATTTGAACAAACTTGAATCTGACCCCCCTATAGATGTTGTATACTAAACATGAAAGGATTCTGACTGGTGGATCTGAATCTGAAGAAGAAGATTTTTAAAGAAATTTCCTCAAATTGCACAAAGTTAAACTTTGGGCTCCAATAGAGAGCCCAAATACTAACTGAGGGACCCGATTTGTACAAACTTGAATCCCCCCCCCCCCCCCCCCCAGAAATGTTGTACACCAAATATGAAAGCATTCATACCAAATATGCAAGATTTTAAAAGAAATTTCCTCATATTGCACCAAGTTAAAATTCGGGCTCCTAGAGGGAGCTCAATGATGGTTCTGGAGAAGTAGATTTTTTAATTTTTATTAAAAAATGTATGGGTGCTAGCAGAGTAATGCCCCTTGTGGTTCGGCGCGGCAAGGTTATTTGTACAAACTTGAATTGACATATGATAAGGAACATGCACACCAAATTTGGTTCAATTTGGTCCAAACTAATCAGCCATATGCCCCCCCCCTCCCCTCCAAGTTAACCCATATAGGGAACATCAGGCAAGACATTTTAATATCGAGATATTTATACTTGCAGGATGTATAAGGGGGGGGGGGGGGGGGGGGGGGTGCGTAATAGCAGATTTATGTGTGATATCCGACCTATCTCAATTTAATGGCACCAATGTTGTCGATTATTTGCCAGACTCCAGAGAAAAAAACGTCGCTGGTGTTCCGTCGAGGATTTACGAAATAACGTCGCCGTGATTTGGTAATTTATCCGTTTCTTCTGGTCCGGGTTCGCTATTTAAAAGAAGAATCTCTTGAGCGGTAGGAAAATAGGAATCGTTAACAAAAGTAAGACAGTAATATTATTTGATAAGCAATTGCTGCCAGTTTTAAAAAGCATAAACCGGCTATTTCTCTTTTTTTGTGTGATATCATTAGACATACTCATTTAATTCTATTCATTTAGTTTCCTATTTTTAGTCGAATGTTTCAACAAAAAAACTTCACTATTGGTATGGCGAGGGCCGGTCGCCGGGCAGGTGGCCGTTTTTGCTAAAAAACTTAGTTATTTCTGGACGGATTTTGATATTTGATTTGTGACTTGATATTCATGTGCAACACCCGATGACGCAAAATAGGGCGTGTCCACGCTTTTTTCGCAAGGGTTATGGCCCTTTGTTAAAATCTACTAATTTTGAGCTTGATAGCGCGATACTTCAACAAACGTCAACCGATTTGACCGATATTTGGCACATGGGTTTCAAGGACAATGTCTTGGTCGTGTTCGAAAACGGGCTCCGTCCGATGTACGGCGGAAGAATTATTAAAATTTTGTGCTTGATACTAATGATACTATTCAAAGGGCCATAACTTGAACAACTGTTAACCGATTTGATTCTTTTTTATTGTATGGGTTTCCAGAATAATTATCTCGATCAAGTTCGAAAATGTTCCGTCGGATATATGACCGCAGAATTATTGAGTTGACGTAGTCATTTTGTTCAAATTAGTTATTTAGAAAAAGGTCCTCTCAAGCTTTTTGGTTCATAGTTACTCACCGTTGTGTTAGCCACGAAAACGCGACATCACATCGGCGATGCGGATCATTTCTATAAATAGAGTTGTTGAGTTGACGTTCGTTTCGTGATTGATCATAATTCAATGATTCACACAGATTATTATTGTCCTCACACAAGGTGAAGGGGAAATAAATTTGAAAAAAAGAGTTTCAATGTGGCCTAATTATTGATGCCTTTCACACGTCCTTAAATAAACTGATTTTGCGTCCATTGCTCCAATAGATTAGAGAAATTGTGTCCCATTCCACTCCCCTCCCCACCCCACGAAACAAACGTGAACGTCAATTTTGTTTCTAAAATTGGAGTTGCAGCTATATTATTCAGCAATACAGACACTGCCATTTATCCTAACAACTGATGTCAAATTTTCTTCCACATACTGATGTGGTAAAAAATAGGGCTCAATGAATGTGACCCCCCCCCCCCCCCACACACACCCTTTTCATAAAAAAACTATGATATAATTCATAAATTAATTGATGTTGTCACAAAACAAACATCTTGCGAAAAAGCTATCACAAATGGGAAATTTACACTGATGTGGTAACATTTTTAAAAAATAGCCCTCAATGAATGTGACCCCAGTATACCCCTCTTCATCAAAAACGTGACATAATTCATAAATCAATTACTATTGACACAAAACAAACAACTTGTGACATTAAATATCCTACTTGTGATCGTTTTTAAATCACATTCAGGTTTCTGAAGACTGACATTTCTCAGCATGTGTTTGGTGAATCATTTGCCAAGAATGAGTCTGCATTAAGCAAGCCATCTCCATAGGCTACACTGTCAATTCTTGAGTCCCTCAGGAGTGACAAAAATAATCTGGGCATCATGCCTTTTCTTCGGTTAATCATAAAGTAAAATGTAGAGCTCACCTACGAAGCCCCTTGATACAACCTATGTGGATTAATCTTAGTTACACACCTCTAGAAGGTACTGAATACAAAATTTTTAATTCTTCAGCAAAATGGCCAATTCCGGCTCCCATAGAGTGCCCAAATATTAGCCCAGGCTCTTGATTTGACCATAGTTGAATCTGACTACCATAGAGATGTTGTTTACCGAATATGAAAGCATTCTGACTGTTGGATCTGAAGAAGAGAAGAGAAATTGTAAAGAAATTTCTTCGAATTGCACTAAGTTCAAATTTGGGCTACCATAGCAAGCCCAAATATTAACCTATGGATCCGATTTGAACAAACTTGAATCTGACCCCCCTAGAGATGTTGTATACCAAATGTGAAAGCATTCTGACAAGTGGATCTCAAGAAGAAGATTTTTGAAGAAATTTCCTCATATTGTACCAAGTTAAATTTCATGTTCCCATATGGAGCCCAAATATTAACCTAGGCACTCGAATTGAACAACCTGGAATTTGACCCCCCCCCCCCTAGAGATGTTGTATACCAAATATAAAAGCATTCTGACTGGTGGATCTGAAGAAGAAGATTTTTAAAGAAACTTACTCATATTGCGTTAAGTAAAAATTTGGGCTATCATAGTGAGCCCAAATATTAACCTAGGGATCTGATTTGAACAAACTTGAATCTGACCCCCTTAGAGATGCTGCATACCAAATATCAAAGCATTCTGACTGGTGGATCTGAAGAAGAAGATTTTTTTAAATTACCCTCCATACTGAACAAAGATAAAATTTGGGCTTCCGTAGAAAGCCCAAATATTAACCTAGGGAAATGGTTTGAATCTGACCCTCATAACAATGATGTATACCAAACATTAAAAGATTTTGTCTGGTGGTTCTGAAGAAGAAGATTTTTAAAGAGTATTTCCCATATTACTCTATGTTCAAACTTCGGGCTCATGTAGAGAGCCCATATATGAACCAATGAGCTTTATTTCAACAAACTTTTATTTGCCCCCCCCCCCCCCCCCCCTCCCCTCCCTATGAATGCTGTATACCAAATATCAAAAGATTCTGATGATTGGTTCTGGAGAAAAGATTTTTTTTAATTTTTGCAAATATGCTGACTCAGCATTTTTTCGATGCCCATTACAGAGCACCCTAACATAACCGATGGCAATTGTTTTTTACCATTCAATTCTACTGGTCCAAAGGATACTTCATACCAAATAACAGCTCTCTGTTCCGTGTGGTTTGGGAAATATGGGCGTTTGAAAATATTTCTATTTTTAGCTCCCTGGGTTCCCATGGGGATGCAGGAATTTTTTTTTTTGCTTGGGTCAAGTACTTATGACCTAATAATACCAAACACCAAATTTGGTTCACACCGGACCATCGGTTCAGAAAATAGAAATTTTGGGTGGGGCCAAAACACACTGGTTCTTGAGAAGGAGATTTTATAAATATTTTGGAGCATTTTCCTCCACTCCCTCCCTATGGGAAACTGAGAAAGTATGAGTTGAACAAAAATGAAATGCCCCTTTGGGACCATCACTCACAAAAACTTTCACTTGAATTGGCTTTGGAGGAGAAGACCAAAACATGGTGTTGACGGATGACGGACGGAGAGCGACGAGATTAGCTCAGCTTGACTTTGTCAAGATGAGCTAAAGAAGACAGTTTTCCCAGTTAAGGCACCGTGAGTCATTGGTATGGTACCGAAAAAAACATAAAAAACTGCTTTTTCAACAGTATGACCAGTACTGCTCATGTGGTATCTCTTAGCACTGTTAAAATGCAAAAAAACATCCAATATTGATTCTGTGGTGCTGTGCTTGAGCAGCAAATATCCATTAGGGCACTTTCACAACCTTAGATTTAATCCCCACAGACACCCATTCTGATAAAAAGTGTGAAATTGAGGAAAATATGTCTCCAAGGAGGATGAATGAGATATTTGCTTAAAAAATTTGTTTTTTTTAGTGTTTTGAAAGTGCACACAGAAATAAAAGCTGACATACAATGGAAAGTTTTGTTAGAAGAGCCAGGACAAGATTGTCAAACGGAAAAAAAACCTCAATGGACCCTGAGTTCTGCAGTACCTAAGCAAATCATAGGAAACTGAGAGTGTATGCGATTGACTTTAGTTTCCAAAACATACTGTACAGTCTTTCCAATTGTTTCTCTTCAACTGAGGCTTCAGTATGGGCTAGTGGGTGGGGGACTTGATTCAAGGAGAGAACAATATTTCACAGCTTTTACTGTAGTTTTGTGCTGTAACATGGGAACCATGACAACAAAGCTCGATCCGAACAAAATTTGATCGCATCTCTTTAATTTTGGGATTCAAATATCTTTGTCAGGTATAACCCATCAAAGAACTTTTTCCGACCCAAAAACAGGGGGTCGTGCATCAAATAAGGCGGAAAATTTAGTACTAGACTACTTTATTAGTACTAGACTGTGCACAAATGCCATTCACTCACATTTGCAACTTAATTGCGTTATTTTTTCCACTATACCCCACCCCCAAATTTGTGTTCTAAAATACTCTTTCAATGAAGAAATTATTTTCTAACACTTTTTAACCCTTTACCAAATATAACGGTCAAAAGCTGCTGGTGCTATTCACAAGTATTGCCATTCCATGTTCATTATTTTCTCGTTTTTTTGTGTCAAACACATAGCTTATGACCCCTCATTGGAATGAGGTCATTCCAATGGTGTAAAAAGTCATGTTTTTGACACAAAAAATTAGTAAGTCAATAAGTTTGTGGGCAAGGGTAATCAGCTTTTCATGTTACATGTAAGTACAGGGTTAACAGCATAATTCAGGCAAACATCTAAATGCCAGTAAATAAAAGTGCAATATGGGTTTTCTGGCTGTGGGTTTGAATGGTGATTTGAAAGGGGTTGGAAGATTGGCATCCCCCTCTGCCCCTGTACTATGATGGGGAACCATGGTTTAATTACATTTATTAATACATGTGTACATGTAGGGTAAAATAGGTTGTTATTTGGCATTTGCTGGGGGCTGTAGTGTGCCATTGGAGGCTACACTTGCTCAAGATGTGAATTTGCTTGAAATATATAGCCCTTATTGCTGATGATGACAAAAACATACTTTTCAAAACAATAAAAATGTATTGTAAGGTGTGTGGTACCCCAATGAATTTTTAAATGTGAAATAATCTCTCAAAATAATAATTAAATCAGGTTCGGAAACCAAATTATGTATTTCCTTAATCAACCCCAATCCTATCAAAGATACATTTTACCTCTTTCATGTGACAAAAGAGTAATTTCTGCATGAGAATTCAACTTTTGGCTTCCACTGAGTTAAAAACATAGGAAATTTGTTCTTTTAAAGAAAACTGCCCAAACTGTGTCAAATGGCTTAAAAACTGCTGTTGCCTCCAATACATTTTTCTACTCTGCTTTGCTCTGTTACCTAAAGGAATTCATATAGATTTTTTTGAAAACTAACCCAATCCCCAAATAAAACTAAAATCTGCATCAGCATGTAATACTTTGAGGGAAAAAATTGTCTCCTTTAACCATACAGCAAGACAAAGAATGGTGTTCCTACCCCATGAAACCATATAAATGTCAATTTTGATTGAAAAATTGGGGTTGCAGCTACATTTTATTATTGCGCTTGATGAATGTTTTACCATTCTTGTGAAAAAAGCCTCACATTTCTCAGTTAAGACACCTAGAGTCATTGGTGTGGCACTGACACAACATTGAACACTGATTTTTTTCCAACAGCATGACCAGCTGAGCACTGCTCCTATGTAATAGCATAGCACTGTTAAAATGCCTAAAACCATCAAATATTGATTCTGTGGTGATGTTCATGTCCCATAAGTACATGTACCCACAAGAGCTCGTTTACAACCTTGGATTTAATCCCTGCAGGCACCCATTCTGATTAAAAGGGTGAAATTAGGGAAAATACATGCATGCCTAGTATCCAGTGAGGATGACTCAGATATTTGCTTCAGGAATGTAGTGCTCTTTAATGTTTAATATATTTGTGTATGTATGTGTGTGTATGGGTGTGTGTGTGTGTGTGGGGGGGGGGGGGGGGGGTCAATTGCCAGTTATTGAAAATGTAGAACTGTGCAAATGGAAACAAACCAACACTTTGCATGATGGACAGACAGACATGCAATCACATATCTTGAAAGAGACAGTCTACATGTACATAGGAATGGTATGATAGGACAGGACAGACATGCAATCACATATTTTGAAAGTGACATTCTACATGTACATAGGAATACTGACTGACATTACAATGAAAAATAAAACGAGAAGAGCCAGGACAGGGTTGTCAAAACAGAAAAAAACTCAGTGGACCCCGAGTGCTGCAGTACTAAAGCAAATCATAGGAAACTGAGAGTGCATGCTGTTAACTTTCTCATCAGCTGAAGGGTTTAGTATGGGTGGTAGAGGGACAATTGTCAATGCAGTTTTGTACTATAACATGGGAGCCCTGACAGCACTAGTATCAGACTACTATATTAGTAGCTGTGCACAGAAGCCATTCATTCACATTTGCAAGTTTGTTACTTTTCCCACTGTACCCCCACCCCCTTTCCCCAAATTTATGTTCCAAAATACTCTGTGAATGAAGAAATTGTTTTTTAACATTTTTAATCACTCACTCAATGTAATGGCCAACACAGGCTAGCACCATTCACCGAAACTGTCATTCAGTGTTCATTATTTTTGCACCAAAAACATAGCTTATGACCCCTCATTGGAATGAGCTCGTTCAGCTCAATCCAGTGGGGGGTCATAACTATGTTTTTGACGCAAACAAATGAAAAGAAATTAGTTATTCAAAAAGTGCTATCTTCTTTTCATGTAAGGTAAAGGGTTAACATCATAATATGGAGAAAGCTTCTGTTAATCATTCACTCAATGTAATGGCCAAAACTGGCTAGCACCATTCACCAAAATTGCCATTCAATGTTATTTTTTTTTTTGCATTTCTGGCATCAAAAACATAGCTTATGCCACCCTTATTGGAATGAGCTTGTTCAGCGAATACAAGTGAAGTATGGGTTTTCTGGCTAAATGTTTGGATGGTGATTTGGGAGAGGATTGGAATATAATTGGAATCCCCTCTATCACAAGTACAATGAGGGGAAAGCATGGTTTCATTAGATGTGTTAATAGGGTAAAAAAGGTGCTTGCATGTGTACATGTATTTGTCATTTGCCAGAGGTTATAGTGTGCTTCTCAGTTCTGGATGCCACACTTGCTCAAGATGCATTTAACTGCATTATTTTTGGCAATATATGGCCTTTATGGCCGACTGTGACAAAAATATAATTTTTCCAAAAATAAAACAGTATTATTCAGTCTGTGGTTCTCGAATGAACTTTTAAAAGTGAAATATGTGTAATATCCAAAAAAATATAATTAAATGAGTGTTGGAAGCTAAAATACATGTACATTTACAATGTACATTTACTTATTTCCTATAATCAAACCCAAACCTTTCGAAGGGTAACCTACAAAACTTTTCCCTGACAAAAATTCCCCCCCCCCCCCCCCCACCAATCATTTTCACACAATGCGCAAAAATCCCCCCCCCCCCCCACCTTGTTCCTCCCTCCATAATTTCTGGTGAACAAAAATCACCCCCACCCCCTAATTTTTTAGAAGTACATGTATATTTAAAGCCATACAAAAATGTCCAAAGCTTTTTACCACTTGAGGCCGAGCACTTGTCGCTTCAATCAATGCTAACTTTGCTTGTGTGGAGTTAGCACGTTGGATAATTGCTCACTGTTGCCAGGTGGTTCTCTCAGTGCACTTTAGTTTCCTCCACCCATAAAACTGTCCGACACGAGGTGACACTGTCTGTTGAAAGTGTCCTTAAACTCCAATAACTAAATAACTGTGTTCATAAATAGTTAGTGAGGCATCTTTTCTTGTAAATAGTGATGAGTGTTTATGTAATTTACAAATTAAATACATAAATCCTTTTGGACTGCCTTTTAACCTTTTGGTGTAAGAGGCCGGGAGGGCGATTTTTGTACTGCTCTTAAAATAATGTGAGAGAATGTGGTACTACTCAAAAACTGTGAGAGGAATTTTTGCTAAGTGTGTAAAAATGATTGGGGGTATTTTTTGTAGGGGGGATTTTAACCTACATTCTAATCCTTCCAAAGATACATTTTATTTCTTTCATTTGATAAAAAAGTCATTTCTGCATGAGAATTCACTGCTTTAAAAACTACCCCAATCCCAAAATAAAACTAAAATCTGCATCAGCAGACAATAGTTTTGGGAAAAATCTGTCTCATTTAACCATACTGCAAGAGAAAGAGTGGTGTTCACCACCACACCCCCCCCCCCCCCTCCACTCCACACAAAACAAAATGAATGTCAATTTTTATTTAAAAAACTGGTGTTGCAGCTATATAAATCACCAATATCAACAGACAGTGCCATTTTATCCTAACAAATTATGTCAAATGTTCTTCTACATATTGGTGTGGTAAAATATAGCCCTGAATGTGTCCCCTAGACCCCCAGCATACCCACTTTCATCACAAATTATGATATAATTCATAAATTAATTGATGTTGACACAAAACAAACCTCTTATGATATTAAATTTCACATTTCTGATAGTTTTTAAATCACATTCTGGCTTCTTAAGATATTTCACATTGTGTTTGATGAATATTTTGCAATATGTGTAAAAAAAAAAAAATTTTTTTAAATCTCTCACATTTCTTAATTAAGGCACTTTGAGTCATTGGTATGGTGTGTCTCTGATAAAACATTACACATTGATTTTTTGAATATTTTTCCAACAGCATGACATTGCAGGTCATATGTTATCACATAGCACCATTAAAATGCCTGAAACCATCAAATACTGATTCTGTAGTGCAGTGCCAAATATTATTTATTTAGAGGTCGGTTCTGGGGAGGTTGGTATTTAGGCTTTTCAAACGTTTTTTGCCACTTTTGGAGAAACATACTCAAGTCTAAATATCTGAATCCCCACCTCCAGATGTTGGTCAGACGAGGAGGGCGACATTGACAAGTTTGAAGATGAATTCAGTTCTATTCTGGTTGCAATGCCTAAAGCATCCAGGAATTAAAACATTGTTTACCAAAACACAGAGGAAGTGTGCATGTAATTTAAATGGGAATTCCGAGTGATTCTGGTATTTAGTCTTCAGGAAAACACGTCGGATCACAAAATTGGCTGGCCGCTACATTGTAATTCTGACAGTCTTAAACTGACATTGTATAGTATCATTGGTAAAAATAGTACATAGACTGGATCCAGTGAACTTGTGAAGAAAAATCTAGGAAATAAATGAATAGGTAACGCTGTTCGCGTGCTTGTCTGTTTCTGTAAAATTTTACTACAACAAGACTGCATGCCCGTGTTTTGAGAACAAAGATTTCCCCAGACCTTACGTCAACATAACTTGAATTCATACGAACTCCGGCTGTTTCTAAGGAAATCGCACGAAGTTCCCCACAAATGAAAAAGGCCCACTAAAAGTGTCAATAAATCACTTGTTTTATTTTTTATTCGTTGTCAACAATTTGTGAAGTGAACGTTCTCAATTAAAATTGAAACTGGGCTTTAAATCTGACGAAACCGGCAACGGACGGCATTGGAACTTCGAACTTTCAAACAATACCCAACTCGCAAACAACTACCTAACTTCGAAAGTCACTTCATTACTTGATTATTTATCATAGTTTCCAGCATTCTGCAACAATATATTTTACATAATGTCCTTTGAAAGGCCCAAAACAATTAAGTATCCGTTACAATGATTCTGAGTTTTTTGCCAGTGGGAGAGCCACGCCGCCAGATGGCACCCCAAACTCTGTTGCATGGCATATAGAAAAATTAATATGTCAATACGCAAGGCGTAAGAAGAAACCCCAGAGTATCCAACGTATTGAAATATTTCATTCCGCAACCATTACTCCAAAAACATTTTGGTTTATTCAGTCGAATTCCTGCAATTGTTTAATTTCAGCCAAACAAGAATACGTTTCACAGTACTAAATATTTTCCCACAGGCGACCATTATAACGTTCAGGCGGAAAAAAAATATGGTCGCATCATTTTAAATTTAGCATTCAAATATTTTTTGTCAACTATAGCCCTTCAGACAACCTTTTAATGATTTTTAAACAGGGGTCATGCAACAAATAAAAGAAAAACTAACAGAAAGAGAAGTGCTGGTCACATGTTCACATTTCTCAGAGAATTCCCAAACAAAACACACCAATAGTCAAACAAATTTTTAGGTTCTAAAAGTCCTCAAATCATCCTCTTTATTCATCTGGAACATTCAAAAGTAATGCAAAATGTCAGTAGACTTCTTCAAATGTTTATTGAAACAATATATTTCCCCAAGGACTGCTTAGTTTTGGGAATTACATATTTCCGAGCGCAACTTTTCGAGGCATGTAAATCTAATTAAAATATCTACAACAGTTATACCTATGAGCAAACCCAACCCTACCAAAGATACGGTTACCTCTTTCATGTGATGAAAGAGTCATTTCTGCAATAGAATTCAACTTTTGGCTTCTGTCTAGTGCAAAGCATGGGGAATTTGTTCTTTTGAAGAGAACTGTCCAATCTGTGTCAAATAGGCTTAAAAACTGTTATTGCCTCCGACAGAATTTCTACTCTATTACCCAATAAGTTGGGAGGGATAAGAATTCACAGCTTTCTTTGAAACTACCCAAATCCCAAAATAAAACTAAAATCTGCATCAACACACAAAACATTTTCACAAAATCTGTTTTAATTAATCATACAGCAAGATAAATAGGGCCCCACCACCACGAAACAATATGTCAATTTTGTTTCAAAATTGGGGTTGTGCAGGGCTTATAGTTCCTCTAAATTTGGGAGAATCCATTTGGATTCTTGCGGAAATCGTTCCGAGAATTCAGACCTGCTAGGATCCTATTAGGTCAGTATAACTGAACCCCTGTTGCATACTGATAATACATGTTAACCCTTTACCCAATACAGCTTTTTTAATTTTTACAACACCAACTACTGATTTTTACCCCCCCCCCCCCCTCCCCCTGGGCCCTTAATCGCTCACCTGACGAGGCGGTTCAGAGAAGTATTTTGGGTCAGATTCAGTTAGTCAAGGTTCATGGACACTACATAGGAATAATGTTATGAAATTATTCATAATTCTATTGTCCATGTTAGATGATTATTAGCATAGATCTTCCTGATTGCTTCCAATTCTGACAGCAGTAGACAAGTACTGCCAAACTTCCAAGGGTTGTTGTGTCACTGCACTTTGAAAGGCAAATTTTATGGAAAAGCTCTAAGGAATGGATTTGAACATTTATGAACAACCTCGAACCTAACCCACCCCTGCCCAAATATTAAGCCACAGACCTGAAATGAACAAACTCAAATCTGCCCCCCCCCCCCCCTCCTGCGATACCAAATATGAAAGGGTTCTGACTGGCAGGAACCAAACTGGAACAAATTTACATCTGACCTCCCCAGAGATGTTGTACACCAAATATTAAAGCATTAAACTAGTGGGTCTGAAGAAAAAGATTTTTAAAGAATTTTCTCATGTTGCTTTGAGTTAATTTGCACTCCCATAATGAGCCCATATATTAACCCATAGATTTTGGCTTGAACAAACATGAATCTGACCCCCTCGTATTTGGCTTACAGACCCCCTTAGAGATGCTGTAAGCCAAATACGAAAGGATTCTGACTGGTGGATCTGAAAAAAAAACGAGTTTTAAAGAAATTTCCTCATACTGCACTGAGTTAAACTTTGGGCTTCAATAGATAGACCAAATATTAACCCAGAGAACCGATTCAAACAAACTTCAATCTACCCTCCCCCCCTGCCCCCCACCCCACTAGAAATGTTGCATTCCAAATATGAAAGCATTCTGACTGGTGGATCTGAAGGAGGTTTTCAAAGAAATTTCCTCATGTTGCACTGTTGATATTTGGGTGCCCAAGGGGAACCCAAATATCAACTCAGGGACTTGATTTGAACAAACCTGAACCTATCCCTCCCACCCCTAGAGATGCTGTATACTAAGTATCAAAAGATTCTTATACATGGTTCTGGAGAAGATTTTTTTTCAATTTTGGAAAACAATTTATGCATGCTATCAGAGAAATGCTTGAGACCCCCTGTCGGTGTGGCAACGTTATTTGAACAAACTGGAATTCATATATGATAAGGAACATGAATATCAAATTTGGTTCAATTCGGCTCAGTTGTTTGGTTAGTAATGTAAAGTTCACACCGCACAGGATGGACTGATGGTGGACAGACAGAAAGTCATCATTTAAGCGCCCCCTGACTTACAGTCAGGTGAGCTAAAAATAAACAATATTCATCAAGCGTAATAATTATGGATGTTACTAGAACCAGTGATGAGAGCCGGTTCCAATGACAGCCATATTTGTACAAATTTTATTGCCAGTGTCACAATATTTCAGGTCATGTTAGTGTTGTATTGGTTAATTTGCTGCCCTTTGTGTTAGGTAAAGGGTTAAACTGACTCAGTTCTCTTCATGTGAATCCTAGCAGCAATGTTACGAGATGCTACATGGTTTCCCACTGGTTTTGTTGCACGGATCTCTACGGGAATCGATTCTCAGATTCTTATAAGCCCTGGCTGAGGGTATATAATCCACCAATATCAATAGAAAGTGCCATTTTATCTCAACAAATGATGTCAAATATTCTTTTACCTAGTGATGAGGTAAATTATAGCCCGGGATGTACCCCCCCCCCCCGCCCCAAGCTCTCAGTATGCATTTTTTCCTAAAACAGGAGACCCCAGGGGGCCTGAGGGCGCCCACCTGTACATGGTAACCTGAATATCAACCCAGAGAATTGATTTCAACAAGTTGCATCTACTCCTCCTAAGAAAATCTTATACCAAATATCCAAAGATTCTGACAAGTGGATCTAAAAAAAATGATTTTTAAAGAATATTCCTCATATTGAACCGAGTTATAATTTTGGCTCCCACGAGCCCATATATGAACCATATGAACCCAGGGACTTGGCTTTAACAAACTTGAATCTCCACCCCCCACCCCCCTAAGGATGCCGCACACCAAATATCAAAACATTTCAACTGCTGGATCTGAAGAAGAAGATTTTTAAAGAAAATTCTTCATTTTGAACTAAGCTACAATTCGAGCTCCCACAGTCAGCCCAAACATGGACCTAGGGAGATGGCTTGAACAAACTTGAATCTAGCCTCATAAGGATGCTGCATAAAAAATATCAAAAGCATTCATCTGCTGGACCTGAAGAAGAGTTTTTTAAAAAATTCCTCATTTCGAACTAAGTTACAATTCAAGCTCCCACAGTGAGCCCAAATATGGACCTAGGGACATGGCTTTAACAAACTTGAATCTCACCCCCCTAGGGATGCCGCCCACCAAATATCAGAACATTCCAACTGCTGGATCTGAAGAAGAAGATTTTTAAAGAAAATTCCTCATTTTGAACTAAGTTACAATTCGAGCTCCCACAGATAGCCCAAACATGGACCTAGGGACATAACTTGAACAAACTTGAATCTTGCCTCCTAAGGATGCTGCATAAAAAATATCAAAAGCATTCATCTGCTGGATCTGAAGAAGATTTTTTAAGAATATTCCTCATTTCGAACTACATTCAAGTTTCAATTCAAGCTCCCACAGTGAGTCCAAATATGGACCTAGGGACATGGCTTGAACAAACTTGAATCTCACCCCCCTAAGAATGCTGCATACCAAATATTAAAACATTCTGACTGCTGGATCTGAAGAAGAAGATTTTTAAAGAAAATTCCTCATTTTGAACTACATGTAAGTTATCATTCGGGCTCCCACAGTGAGCCCAAATATGGACCTAGGGACATAGCTTGAACAAACTTGAATCTCACCCCCCTAAGGATGCTGCATAACAAATATCGAAACTTTCTGACTGCTGGATCTGAAGAAGATTTTTAAAGAAAATTCCTCATTTTGAACTAAGTTATAATTCGGGTTACCACAGTGAGCCCAAATATGAACCCAGGGACTTGGCTTGAACAACTTGAATCTCACCCCCTAAGCATGCTGCATACCCAATGTCAAAAGATTCTGCTGCTGGATCTTGAGAAGAAGATTTTCAAAGAAATTTGCCTGAAATGCACTAAGTTCAAATTTGGGCTCCTATACTGAGCCCAAATATGAACCCAGGGGGCTGATTTGAACAAACTTGAATCAGATCCACCCCACAATGTTGCATATCAAATATCAAAAGATTCTGCCTGCTGGATCTGGAGAAGAATATTTTTTAAGAAATTTGCCTGAAATGCACTAAGTTCGAATTCGGGCTTCTATAGTGAGCCCAAATATGAATCCAGGGGGCTGATTTGAACAAACTTGAATCAGATCCACCCCACAATGTCGCATACCAAATATCAAAAGATTCTTACTGCTGGATCTGGAGAAGAATATTTTTAAAGAAATTTGCCTGAAATGCTTCTATAGTGAGCCCAAATATGAATCCAGGGGGCCGATTTGAACAAACTTGAATCAGATCCACCCCACAATGTTGCATACCAAATATCAGAAGATTCTACCAGCTGAATCTGGTGTAGAAGATTTTTTAAGAAATTTGCCTGAAATGCACTTAGTTTCAATTCGGGCTCCTATATAGAGCCCAACTATAAACCCAGGAGATATGGCGTTTTACTTTTTTCGATTTTTAGCTCCTGTGGTTTCCATGGGGCTACAGAAAAAGAAAATTTGGCATAAATTAGGTACTTATGACCCAATAAGCCCTCACATAAAATTTGATTCAAATCAGCCTCTCGGTTCTGAAAATAGAAATTTTGGGCGGGGCCAGAAATTTTGCCCCTCCCATAACAACGCCAAATATAGCCCATCAAACTTTGCTTAAAGAAATCCAAGTCTACACCTTAAAAGGAAGCTGCATACCATATATCAAGTCTCTGCTACTGCTGGTTGATGAGAAGATTTTGGTGCCCCTTGGGGGCATGGCACCACCCAGGAGAAGGGGGCAACTTCATTTGAACAAATTTGAATTGGCATTAGGTAATAAACATTTACCCAACATTTGAATAATGTAAAGTTAATGCCGGACGGACGGCGGACAGAATGTGATCAGTAAAGCTCCCACTGAGCTTTGCTCAGGTGAGCTAAAAAGCTTTATTAATTTATAAATAAATTGATGGTGACATGAATTTCCCATTATTTTTTAATCACATTCTTGCTTCTGAACACATTTCACATTGTGTTTGATATTCTGCAATCTTTGTAAGAAAAAGCCTAGGTTTACTCAGTTAAGGCACCTCGAGTCATAAAACAGTGATTTTTTCCAACAGAATGACCAATACCTGCTACTGTGGTGTCTCATGACACTGTTAAAATTCCTAAAATCATCAAATATTGATTCATTAGTGCTGTGCTTGTGCTGCAAATATCCACAAGTGCACTTTCACTATTTTGGTTTTAATCCCCACAGGCATGCATTCTGTCAAAAGGATTGTAATACACGCGTGGGCAGTGTAATACACTCATGCATTTACCAGTCAATAAAAATCATCATCTACAAAATTTTAATTGATGAAGCATCGGTTTGTACAGTTAAAACTAGAAGTCCTGTCGTGAGATGCGCACAAATAGCACATTGATATGCGCGTTAATGTACGCGTTATGGCCCAAGTAAAGCTATCAAATTCTGTACATATGGCCTGTGCACAAGCAATGTTTCAGCCAATGGACCTCCGGGTAACCCAGAGGTCCAATGGCAGAAACATTGCATGTGTTTGCTATGAGTAACCAAGAGAACCTGCCGTGCTTTGCATGCCATTCGATATGGCAAATGCACGCAATTCCAACGCGCAATTAAGCCTAGATAAGCGCACTATTCGTGACAGGACTTCTAGTTTTAACTGTACCTGGTGCTTCATTATTTACATTTTTGATGATTATTCCTATAGTTAGTGTTTGGCATCAAATATTATTGTATGAATTTGTATCCGTGGAAATATTGCCCATCCATGGAAAGTGAGCAGTACACTGCCACTGTACTGTATTTGTTTATATACTTGTGATAGGCTGGGTCCAAAGTAATCAGTACTCGTAGTACTCGAGTACCACTTTTTTGATAAAATACTCAATACTTGCCAGCCCAGATTTTTGTATGTGTGTGTTTGTGTGTGTGTGTGGAGGGGGGGGGGGGGGGTTGGAGGTTGGAGGGTGAAAGATAGCTGCAAATTATTTAAAATGTTGACCCAGGCAAATGAAAAGCAAAGAAACATTTCATTCGAAGGACAGACAGACAGACATGCAGTAACAAATTTGGGAAGCCTAAATAAAAGTAGTGACTAACTTAAAATGAAAAATATAGATAGAAGAGCCAGGGCAATGTTGTCAAACAGAAAACAAACAAGAGCCCCCAGAGGGCCTGATGGCATTCACCTGACATGGTAGCCTAAATATCAACCCAGGGAATTTATTTGAACATTTAGTTGCATCTGCCCCTCATAAGAAAAGCTTATACAAAATATCCAAAGATTCTGACCGGTGGATCTCAAAAAAAAGGATTTTTAAAGAATATTCCTCATATTGAACTAAGTTATAATTCAGGCTCCCACAGAGAGCCCAAATATGAACCCAAGGACTTGGCTTGAACAAATTTGAATCTCACATCCCTAAGGATGCTTCTATATACTAATATCAAAAGATTCTGACTACTGGATTTTAAAGAATATTCCTCTTATTAAAATATGAACCCGGGGACTTGGCTCAAACAAACTTGAATCTCACCCCTCTAAGGATGCAGTATCCCAAATATCAAAATACTCTGGAGAGTGGATCAGAAGAAGATTTTTAAAAAATATTCCTCATATTGCACTAATCTAATCATAGAGAGTCCAAATATGGACCCAGGGATTTGATTTCAACAAACATGTGACTAAATCTTCCAAAGATGTTATATGCAAAATATGAAAGCCTTTGGAGCAGTGGTATGGGAGAAGAAGATTCTTTAATGTTTTTCCCATTACTAAAATGATGACTCCACATAAGTCCTGGAAAAGTTCCCTACGATAAAACTGATGGCAATTTTTTTTTTACCATTCTTTTCTGCTGGTCGTAAGGAAGCGTCACACAAAATAAAAATTCTCAGTGCCATGTAGTTTTGAAGATATGGGCGTTTTAATTTTTTTCTATATTTAGATCCTGCAGTTCCCACAGGGCAACAGGAAAATGTTTTGGCATAAATTAGGTACTTACGACCCAATAAGCCCATCATATCAAATTTGCTTCAAATCAGCCTCTCAATTTGGAAAATAGAAATTTTGGTACAATTCGGGCTCCTACAGGAAGACCATATATGAACCCAGGGACTTGGCTTTAACAAACTTATATCTCACCTCCCTAAGGATACTGTATATATCAAAACATTCTGACTGCTGAATGTGAAGAATACTTTTGAAGAATATTCCTCATTTTGCACTAAGTTATAATTCAGGCTCCCACAGTGAGCCCAAATATGAACCCAGAGACTTGGCGTAAACAAACTTGAATCTCCCACAGTGAGCCCAAATATGAACCCAGGGGACTTGGCGTAAACAAACTTGAATCTGCACGCTGGCTCACACTGATTATCGACTTAACAATGATCAATATCTTGATTGATAAAAAAAAGTAATTGATCGGTTAACCGTTACTTTTGAAGTACGGTACTATATGGCAGGTATTTGATGGCTGGATTCACATCGCAAAATACTATACGAAAATGTCCAATTGCTAACCATTTTTCTTTCATATTGGGTAAGCTTATATTCACTATTTATCATCACTTTTTGAAACCAAGATGGAAACTGTTAATCAAATTTTTAAAACAAAAAATACCCTGTATGGGTTAACTATCTAACTCCAAAACAGGCAAACATTGTCACACTGGCTCACATCAATTGCATGAGACAGAGAAATGCATGCCAGTTACGTGCCAAAATACTTGTTCACTTGCATGATCATTATACTGTATCAGTAGCTGAAAACGGTCATTCTCAACCCTTCACCAAATGCAGGTAGCAGACGATACTTGCACAAGAAATTCTAAAGATTTTCAATGTTTGTCTCAAAAACATAGCTTAAGCCCCCCCCCCCCCCCCCCATTGGAACAAGCTCAATGAGCTTGTTCCAATGAGGGGTCATAAGCTATGTTTTGAGACAGGAAATTGAAAATATAATAAAATTTGAATGGACATGTTTGTATATGGCGCTGCCCGGTTTTGTCCATTGTGCTGAGTAATGTTTTAATTATATAAATGGTCAACGGTACAGCAATTATTCAGCTACCTATTGGGGCAAGTGATTTATCGGTTAACCAAGGTTAACTCATGCGATTAATCAATCACGAAAACCCTTTAATCGTTTCAGCTCTAAAATTAATTTAATTTTATTAAATTTTATCTGATGAAAAAATGCTTATAATTTTGGGGGATGGTAAATATGGATCTTCTTAACAAGCATTTGCAAGAACATCAGAGGAATGAAATCACCGTTCTCGCAATTTGCAAAACCCTGGTGAGCCAAAATATAGGCCTGGCTTGAAGAAACTTAAATCTCACCCGCCTAATGATGGTGCATAGCAAATATCAAAAGATTCTGATTGGTGGGTCTGAAGAAAAAGATTTTTAAAGAATATTCCTCATACTGCACTAATTTCTACATTTGGACTCCCATAGAGGCCAAATATGGACCCAGGGATTTGATTTCAATAAACGTGTAAAAAAATCTTGCAAAGATGGTATATGTGAAATCTGAAAGGTTTTGGCGGAGTGAATTGGGTGAAGAAGAGTCTTAAATGCTTTCTTCATTACCCACAGCGTTACAGAACGCTGACTAAGCATTTTTTCAAAGTCACGAAAAAGTACCCCAAGATTGACCTGACAGAAATTTGCTTAGACCATTCCATTCTGTTGGTCCCAAGGAAGCTTCACACCAAATAAGAATTCTCAGTGCCATGTAGTTTTGGAGATATGTGTGTTTTGAATTTTGTTCTATTTTTAGCTCCTGCGGTTCCCATGGGAAAATATTTTGGGGCATAAATTAATTACTTATGATAAAATAAAACCAAAAATTAAATTTGGTTCAAATCAGCCTCTTTGTTCGAAAAAACAGAAATTTTGGGCGGCTCAAAAATACATGCCCTCCAATAATGAAGGCAAATAAAGACCCACAAACTTCTCTTGAACAAAACTGAGTCTACACCTCAAAAGGAAGCAGCACACCACATATCGAATCTCTGCTACTCCTGGTTCACGAGAAGATTTTTTTAAGATTTAGGCAAAATTTTGGGGCATGGCCCTACTGGGGGCAGGGCAACTTGATTTAAGCAAAATCAAAATGCAATGTCATAACAAACAAGCATCTCACATTTCACTTAAATGATTAATCAGTTCAGCAGTTTTGGAGAAGACGCAAACACCATGTTCACGGACGACAGACGGCAAGTGATCACTACACCTCACCCTGACTGAAAGTCAGGTGAACTAAAAACTCAGTGGACCATGAGTGCTGCAGTTGGGCGAGAAGCTTGATTCAAGGAGAGAAGACACTTGTAGCTGCTGGCTTTCGAAAGTGTTGTTAAAACCCAATAAATAAATAAATAAACAAGAGGCCCCACAGGGCCTGGAGCGCTCACCTTGAACAGAACACGATATAAACAGAGAACAGAATACGATATAAGAGTCCAAGAATAAATCTACATTAAGCAATCCATCTCCATAGGATACACTGCAAATCTTTGAGCCCCTCAGGAGTGACAAAAACAGTCCAAGCATCATGCCTTTTCTTTAGTTGATTATGATGTAAAATGTGGAGCTCCCCTCTCAAGCACCTTGATACAACCTATATAGATTACTCTTCACCTCTTGAGGGTACTGAATAAAAAATGTCTAATTCTTCAGCTACTTGGCCAATTCCGGCTCCCATAGGGAGCTTAAATATCAACCCAGGCACTCGATTTGAACAAAGTTGAATCTGATATCCTTAGAGATGCTGTATACCAAATATGAAAGCATTCTGACTGGTGGATCTGAAGAACAAAATTTTAAAGAAATTTCCTCATATTGCACAAAGTTAAAATTTGGGCTACCATAGTGAGCCCAAACTTTAACCTACAGACCCGATTTGAACAAATTTGAATCTCACCCCCACCCCACCCCTCCCCCCTTAGAGATGTTGTAAACCAAATACGGAAAGCATTCTGACTGGTGGATCTGAAGAAGAAGATTTAAAAAAAAACTTCCCCGTACAGCCCTAAGTTAAATTTGGGCTACCAAAGGAAGCCCAAATAATAACATAGGGACTTGGTTTGAACAATCTTGAATCTGACCATCATAACAATGAGGGTACCAAACATTAAAAAATTCTGACTCGTGGTTCTGAAGAAGATTTTTAAAGAAAATTCCCCATAAAATTTGGGCTCCTGCATTGAGTCCAAATATGAACGAATGGGCTTCATTTTAACAAACTTGTATCTGACCCCTCTATGGATGCTGTATACCAAATATCAAAAGATTCTGAACATTGGTTCTTGAGAAAAGATTTTCTAAAATGTTTGCAAAAATGCTGCACCAACATAATTCTGATGCCCTCTGCAGAACTCTCTAACAACAACAGAGGGCATTTTTTTTTACCATTCAATTCTACTGGTTCTAAGGATGCTTCATACCACATAACAGTTCTCTGTTCCAAGTGGTTTGGGAAACATGGGAGTTTGAAAACATTTCTATTTTTTGCTCCTGGGGTTCCCATGGGGATGCAGGTTTTTTTTTTTGCAGGAGGTAAGTACTTATGACCCAATATTACCACGATACTGAATTTCATTCAAATCAGACCATCGGTTCGGAAAATAGAAATTTTGGGTGGTACCAAAAATCTAACCACTGCCATTACAAAGCCAAATATTGCTTCACAAAGTACGTTTGAACAAGCGTGATTCTACACCTCAAAAGGTAGTTCCATAACGAATATAAAGTCACTGTACCCACTGGTTCATAAGATTTTAAAAATATTTTGGGAGCATTTTACCCCACCCTCTCCCTATGGGGCTGGGCATGTTGAGTTAAACAAAAATGTAATACCCATTTGGTACCATTACTCACACAAACTGTAACTTGAATTGACCAAAACATGGTGTTGATGGATGACAGATGGATGGACAATGGATGGAGAGTGATTAGATAAGCCCTGCTTGACTTCGTCGAAGTGAGCTAAAAAAAAAAAAAAAAATTAAACGGTTCATGTCCGATATTTTACCCATGTTATTAAAATTGATAAATTTGTCCCTGGAGTGCAACAAGGTTTATGCTATACATGTAGCATTGCAAAGCCTTCTTGCACTCAAGTGATGGAATACACCTCCATCCAAGCTATTCTGTAGATTATGAGGCCTAAAACAAACCAAGAACATGAACTTATGCATGAATATTATTATAATGAATACACTGTCTTACACAAAGGAATACCACACAATCCAGTGTAGACGGATTTCAAAAAGTCCTCCGTAGTGGAAGAGCAATTTTAACAAACATACAGGCCCAAATAAGCTTCATACACAGTGTAAAAATTCCACAAAATTAATAAACATTCATATATGTTTAATAGGAATTAGGAGTATTGTAATTAAAAAGTCAATTGTGTGGTTGTTTATAAACTTATATTACTTTGTTATCAGGTGTTAAAAAATATGAATATTTGTAAACACACCCACCCATTTAGATTAGTCCCTGCTCATAGCAGTGACACAGACATACAGTACAGTTGCTGGTCATAATCCTTGCAAGGGCAGTGCATGATGTCCATGCATGTTTTTTCCAGGTATTAGAAAATCATCATCAATTAAAATTTTAATTAATGAAGCACCGAATTGTATCCTGTGGTTCATTAATTAAATTTTTGATGATTATTGCTGTAAACAATGTTTGAAAACTAATATCATTGCATCCACAGAAATATTGCCCACCCACAGAAAGTGACCAGTACACAGCAGCACAGAGTCAAGGTAATTGTGTTTTACTGTCTTGAATTTCAAATTTTTTTTTTTTTTTTTGGGGGGGGGGGGGGGGGGGTGGGGGGGGCACCAGACCCCTCCACTGATGAGAGGGTCACACACCCTCTTGTCCTCACCCCTATCTCACTACTATGTGGCTCAGGTGATTCTGTGCATCATATTCTTTATGACTCCCACTAGATACATGTATTACTCTTGCCCCTACATGTAACTTAGATATCCTGGCTTAGCACCAGTATAATGGTAAACTAACATCAAATTGTGTGCTTATGTGCAGTAGCTAACATATTGGAATAGCACAATGAGCTTTGTCAGAAACTTGATCAAGTATTGATGACAAACAACAATTTTCATTACCAGTACCTGGTGCCAGTAATAAAATAAGATTTGCAAATATCACCCTGCATTTTTTTTCAGCTATTAACTAACATAAAATTGTGCGCTTCATGAAAATTATTTCGTAACTACCTGTTAAAAATTACCGTTTCTTGTTTTGCTCTTTTAGAGAAAGAAATCACTCCTTTTCTGGCGGGCATACTAAACACCGAGGCAACCGAGGGATACCAAGGTGAAGGAAAACAGGAGAGAAACGGGTATGAGGTGGTGTGTTCTTTTTATTATTTATTTATTGGTGTTTAAGGTCACATTTATCTGCACAACAGCTTTTTGTGACCATGGCAGTTTTATGGATGGAGGAAACTAGAGTACCCAGGAGAACCACTGAGCAATGGCAAGCAACTGTAAGCGCCCCAACATACTACACAAGCACGGTGAGCCTTGTTCGAAGACAGGTGCACCAAGAACATGCAGTATGCCTTAGTACACAGCATACCTTGCCCCCACATGGGTAGTGGGGGTGAAGTGTCTTGCCCAAGTACACAAAGCTGTTGCTGCAGGTGGGATTCGAACCGAGGATCTCTCGGCTTGCAGTCTGCACCTCTACCTACTGAGCTAATGCACCCCTGATGGTGTATTCTGATTATGTAAATAGATTTAAGCAGTACTAGTATGTGATTGGTTTTAATGCCATATTTGAGAATTATGGGTGCTGAAGTAATAAGAGTGCGCTGAAAAATCTTCCCTTTGGTATTTAGTAGGTAGCTTGGTAATGGTAGAGTGACTTCACGTCAGTAAGCAACAGTGTGAAAGCTGGCAGCCATCTTTAAAATCGGGCCGCCACACCCAAAAAACACTCGTTCTCATCCCAAGGTGATAACAAAGGCACCCAAGAAGTTTCATGAAGATCGGTTCATAAATACAGCCTCCAGACTTAGCGTATTGACATGTGCACTTACAGTGTATAAGTAGCACTGATAAACTAAAGGTCATCTAATTTGCGTAATTTCTGCAAGAGAAAAAAACCTGTATTATACAGTATTTTTTGTGATGTACAGTTAAAACTAGAAGTCCTGTCACGAACTGTGCGCTTATTTAGGCTTAATTGCGCGTATGAATTGCGCGCAATTGTCATATCGAATGGCATCCAAAGCACGGCAAGTTCTCCTGGTTACTTATAGCAAACACGGGCAATGTTTCTGCCAATGGACCTCCAGGTTACCCGGAGATCCATTGGCTGAAACATTGCTTGTGCACAGGCCATATTTACAGAATTTGATTGCCTTACTATGGTCATATCGCATAGATTAACACGCATATCGACGTGCTATTTGTGCACATTTCAGGACAGGACTTTTAGTTTTAACTGTATTCCATGTTACTAAACATTCATACAAAATGTTATTCAAATCAGAACTTTCATACAGAAGTTCTGTACAAAAAACTGATCGCACTAATTTTAGTACAAATTGGCTGCTAGTGGCCATCTTGAATTTCGAACTGCACCCAAAAACACTCGCTCTCATCCTACGGTGATAACAAAAGTACCCAAGACGTTTCGTTAAGATCGGTTCATAAATACGGCCACTAGCCTGAGCCGTATAGAAGTTGTGTACAAAAAACTGATTGGACCTAATTTTGGTACAAAATGGCCACTGGCAGCCATCTTGAATTTTGGATCGCACCCCAAAATACTCGTTCTCGTCCCTAGATGATAACAAATGTATGCAAGAAGCTTGGTGAAGATCCGTTCATAAATACAGCCCCTAGCCCAATCCGTATTGACATATGTACTTACTGTGTATAAGTAGCACTGAATAAATCAAAGTTCATCTAATTTGCATAATTTCTGTACAAGAAAAAAACCTGTATTTTATGTGATGTATTCCATGTTACTAAACAATCATACAAAAATTTATTCAAATCAGAACTTTCATACAGAAGTTCCGTACAAAAAAGTGATTGCAGTAATTTCAGTATAAAATAGCTGCCGGCGGCCATCTAGAATTTTGGACTCCCCCCCCCCCCCCCCCCCCCCCCCCCCCCAAACACTCATTCTAACATCATGGTGATAACAAAGGTACCCAAGAAATTTCGTAAAGATCGGTTCATAAATACGGCCTCTAGCCCAAGTTGGATAGAAGTTCTGTACAAAAAACTGATTGTACATGTACCTAATTTCAGTACAAAATAGCCACTGGTAGCCATCTTGAATTTTGGACTGCACCCAAAAACACTCATTCTCATCCCAAGATGATAACAAAGGTACCCAAGAAGTTTCATGAAGATCAGTTCATAAATACTGTACAGCCTAGCCCGAGCCGTATTGACATGTGCACTTACTGGGTATACATGTAAGTAGCAGTGAATAAATTAATGTTCATATAATTTGCATAATTTCACAACGAGAAAAAAACCTGTATTCTATGTGATGTACTCCATGTTACTAAACATTCATAGAAAAATTTATTCAAATCAGACCTTTCATACAGAAGTTCTGTACAAAAACGCTGATTGCACTAATTTCTGTACAAAATGGCTGCTGGAGGCCATCTTGAATTTTGGACCGCACCCAAAAACACTCGTTCTCGTCCCACGTGATAACAAAGGTACTCAAGAAGTTTCGTAAAGATCGGTTCATAAATACAGCCTCTAGCCCGAGCCGTATTGAATTGCTGTTACTGAACAGACGGACAATGGGCCATGACATAACCTTAAATTTGACTTTGTCAAAGTTGAGCTAAAAATGGAGAGTATCCAGAGTATCACAAAACAAAAACCTATTTGTAAAGGACTCCTCCTTTCAAGGACAATGGGGCTGTGTTGGCATTCACCACCATGCTGCCTTGAGGCTGCATTTTGAATTCCTGTGTTTGTTGTTCTAATGAAATATTATTTTATTATTATCAGTTATGGTACAAATATGGTACCGATAGCACACTTTCAGGAACCGCTGATGTCTGATGTCGACTGTGTGTCAGTGCGTGAGGTGCACACATACTTTTGGGGTTCTATACACCACATCCTTCATTTTGCTATATAATTTGTGTAAATTTATTTGGAATTTATAGAATTTCAGACTTGGAAATTTCATAGTATTGTTTTTGCCTTAGTTATGGTGCTTTATAAGTAATGGGCAATTTAGTTTGAAAAAAGGGGTTCATGAATATTCAGTCACAGGAAGATTCAGCCCTCATACCTTTTCTGAGAATATTCGGTCCCCAATTTCATTCATGCCCCCACCCCTCTATCCTGTTAACCCATATAATGAACATCCCAAAAGACATTTTAATATCTAGATATTTATGCTTGTCCGCAACTTATTATGGACACAAACGGAAACAGAGTCAAGGTAATTGTGTTTTACTGTCTTGAATTTCAAATTTGTTTGGGGGGTTGGGGGTGGGGGGTGTGCACCCGACCCCTCCACTGATGAGAGGGTCACACACCCTCTTGTCCTCGCCCCTATCTCACTGCTATGTGGCTCAGGTGATTCTGTGCATCATATTCTTTATTACCCGGCTACACTCCCACTAGATATTACTCTTGCCCCTACATGTAACTTAGATTTCCTGGCTAAGCACCAGTATATAGTGGTAAACCAACATCAAATTGTGCGCTTATGTCCAGTCGCTAACATACTAGAATAGTATAATGTGCTTTGTCAGAAACTTGATCAAGTATTGATGACAAACAGCAATTTTCATTACCAGTACCTGGTGCCAGTAATAAAATAAGATTTGCAAATATCACCCTGCGTTTTTTCAGCTATCAACTAAGATAAAATTGTGCGCTTCATGAAAATTATTTCGTTACTACCTGTTAAAAATTACTGTTTCTTGTTTTGCTCTTTTAGAAAAAGAAATCACTCCTTTTCTGGCGGGCATACTAAACACCAAGGCAAACCGAGGGATACCAAGGTGAATGAAAACTGGAGAGTCTAAACGGGTATGAGGTGGTGTGTTCTTTTTATTATTTATTTATTGGTGTTTAAGGTCACATTTATCTGCACAACAGCTTATTTTGACCATAGCAGTTTTATGGATGGAGGAAACTAGAGTACCCCAGGAGAACCACTGAGCAATGGCAAGCAACTGTAAGCTCCCCAACATACTACACAAGCTGGGTTAGCCTTGTTCGAAGACAGGTGCACCAAGAACATGCAGTATGCCTTAATACACAGCATACCTTGCCCCCACATGGGTAGTGGGGGTGAAGTGTCTTGCCCAAGGACACAAAGCTGTTGCCGCAGGTGGATTCGAACCGAGGATCTCTCGGCTTGCAGTCTGCACCTCTACCTACTGAGCTAATGCACCCCTGATGGTGTATTCTGATTATGTGAATAGATTTAAGCAGTATAAGTATGTGATTGGTTTTAATGCCATATTTGAGAATTATGGGCACTGAAGTAATAAGAGTGCACTGAAAAATCTTCCCTTTGGTATTTAATAGGTAGCTTGGTAATGGTAAAGTGACTTCACCTCAGTAAGCAACAGTGTGAAAGCCGGCAGCCATCTTTAATTTCGGGCCGCACCCAAAAACACTTGTTCTCATCCCAAGGTGATAACAAAGGTACCCAAGAAGTTTCATGAAGATCGGTTCATAAATACAGCCTCCAGCCTTAGCGTATTGACATGTGCACTTACAGTGTACATGTATAAGAAGCACTGAATAAATCAAAGGCGATCTAATTTGCATAATTTCTGCAAGAGAAAAAAACCTGTATTTACAGTATTTTTTGTGATGTATTCCATGTTACTAAACATTCATACAAAAATTTATTCAAATCAGAACTTTCATACAGAAGTTCTGTACAAAAAACTGATTGCACTAATTTTGGTACAAAATGGCTGCTAGTGGCCATCTTGAATTTCAAACTGCACCCAAAAACACTCGTTCTCATCCCACGGTGATAACAAAGGCACCCAAGACATTTCGTAAAGATTGGTTCATAAATACGGGCTCTAGCCTGAGCCGTATAGAAGTTGTGTACAAAAAACTGATTGTATCTAATTTTGGTACAAAATGGCCTCTGGCAGCCATCTTGAATTTCGGATCGCACCCCAAAACACTCATTCTCGTCCCTAGGTGATAACAAAGGTACCCAAGAAGCTTGGTGAAGATCGGTTCATAAATACAGACCCCAGCCCGAGCCGTATTGACATGTGTACTTACTGTGTATAAGTAGTACTGAATAAATCAAAGTTTGTCTAATTTGCATAATTTCTGTACAAGAAAAAAAAACTGTATTTTATGTGATGTATTCCATGTTACTAAACAATCATACACAAATTTATTCAAATCAGAACATTCATACAGAAGTTCTGTACAAAAAACTGATTGCAGTAATTTCATTTTCAGTACAAAATAGCTGCCGGCGGCCATCTAGAATTTTGGACTCCCCCCAAAAACACTCATTCTAACCCCATGGTGATAACAAAGGTACCCAAGAAATTTTGTAAAGATCGATTCATAATTACGGCCTCTAGCCCAAGTTGTATACAGTTAAAACTAGAAGTCCTGTCCTGAAATGCGCACAAAGAGCACGTCGATTTGCGCGTTAAACTACGCGTTATGGAGATGGTAAGGCTATCAGATTCTGCACATACGGCCTGTGCACAAGCAAAGTTTCAGCCAATGGACCTCTGGGTATCCCGGGAGTCCATTGGCAGGAACATTGCTTGTGATTGCTATGGGTAACAAGGAGAACTTGCCATGCTTTGGGTGCCATTCGATATGGCAATTGCGCGCAATTCTTATGCGCAATTAAGCCTAGATAAGCGCACAGTCCGTGACAGGACTTCTAGTTTTAACTGTAGAAGTTCTGTACAAAAAACTGATTGTACCTAATTTCGGTACAAAATGGCCACTGGTAGCCATATTGAATTTTGGACCGCACCCAAAAACACTCATTCTCATCCCAAGGTGATAGCAAAGGTACCCAAGAAGTTTCATGAAGATCAGTTTATAAATACAGCCTAGCCCGAGCGTATTGGCATGTGCACTTACTGGGTATACATGTAAGTAGCACTGAATAAATTAAAGTTCATCTAATTTGCATAATTTCAGCACGAGAAAAAAACCTGTATTATATGTGATGTACTCCATGTTACTAAGCATTCATACAAAAATTTGTTCAAATCAGAACTTTCATACAGAAGTTCTGTACAAAAAACTGATTGCACTAATTTCTGTACAAAATGGCTGCTGGAGGCCATCTTGCATTTTGGACCGCACCCAAAAACACTCGTTCTCGTCCCACGGTGATAACAAAGGTACCCAAGAAGTTTCGTAAAGATCGGTTCATAAATACAACCTCTAGCCCGAGTCGTATTGAATTGTTGTTCCCAAACAGACGGAAGCCCAAGTCGTATTGAATTGTTGTTCCCAAACAGACGGACAACGGGCTATGACACAACCTTAAATATGGCTTTGTCAAAGCTGAGCTAAAAATGGGGAGTATCCAGAGTATCACAAAACAAAAACCTATTTTGTAAAGGACTCCCCCTTTCAAGGACAATGGGACAGCATTGGCATTCACCACCATGCTGCCTTGAGGCTGCATTTTGAATTCCTGTGTTTGTTGTTCTTATGAAATATTATTTTATTATTATCAATTATGGTACAAATATGGTACCGATAGCACACTTTCAGGATCCGCTGATGTCTGATGGCGACTGTGTGTCAGTGTGTGAGATGCACACATACTATACACCACATCCTTCATTTTGCTATATAATTTGTGTAAATTTATTTGGAATTTATAGAATTTCAAACTTGGAAATTTCATAGTATTGTTTTTGCCTTAGTTATGGTGCTTCATAAGTAATGGGCAATTTAGTTTGAAAAAAAGGGGTTCATGAATATTCAGTCACAGGATGATTCAGCCCTCATACTTTTTCTTAGAATATTCGGTCTCAGTCGAGGTCGAATGTCATCACCTCTTGAGGTCAAATCCTCACAGAATTTTTTTTTTTAAATATTCTAATCATTTTTTCTATTGTTTTATGTTAAGGATTTATGATTACTAATTATGACAAAATACAAGTGCGATATGAAACAAACCTTAATGAAGCTAGAACAAAAAAAACCTTCCCAAAACAAGCTGTGAGAGGTTCTCAGCTTGAATCCCAATTGCGGTAACTGAAATAAGGCGTACTGCACATCGATGGTGCACTTGTCTTCAACCAATGCTAACCCTGCTTGCTTGGAGTTACAATGTTGAGAAGCTGACAGTTGCTTGTCATTGTTGCTTGGTAGTTCTCTCTGGGTGCTCTGGCTGGGTTCCTCCCCCAGTAAAACTGTTGGGTGGCCCTGGCTGTAAAAATTGTTGTTAAACCCAATAAATAAAGAAATCAAATTTGCTGAATTCAAGACCTTTGAATGATGGTTTTGATTGGGGTGTGTGTGTGTGGGGAGGTGGGGGGGGGGGGGTTATACAGTTGTGCCCACTTAATTGGATATATCTTAATTGTATACAGTTGAAACTAGAAGTCCTGTCCCGAATTGTGCGCTTATCTAGGCTTAATTGCGCATAGGAATTGTGCACAATTGCCATATCGAATGGCATCCAAAGCATGGCAGTTCTCCTGATTACTCATAGTAAACACAGGCAATGTTTCTGCCAATGGACCTCCGGGTTACCCAGAGGTCCATTGGCTGAAACATTGCTTGTGCACAGGCCATATGTACAGAATATGATAGCCTTACTATGGTCATAACGCGTAGATTAACGCGCAAATCGACGTGCTATTTGTGCGCATTTCATGTTAGGACTTCAAGTTTTAACTGTATCCCTGTTAATAGAATATAATTTTCCAACACAAAACCATTTACCTCCAGTACAAATTTGACCTGGTAATCGAATATACAGTTAAAACTAGAAGTCCTGTCACGAATAGTGCGCTTATCTAGGCTTAATTGCGCATTGGAATTGCGCGCAATTGCCATATTGAATGGCATCCAAAGCACGGCAGGTTCTCCTGGTTACTCATAGTAAACACATGCAATGTTTCTGCCAATGGACCTCCGGGTTACCCGGAGGTCCATTGGCTGAAACATTGCTTGCGCAGGCCATATGTACAGAATTTGATAGATTTACTTGGGCCATGACGCGCACATTAACGTGCATATCAACGTGCTATTTGTGCGCATTTCATGACAGGACTTCTAGTTTTAACTGTAGGTTATAGAGTAATCTCCTGTTAATTGAATAAAAAATCTTGTAACATGTTGAGAAATTGCCCTGACTCTTTCCAGTTTTCCTTTGGTTATAGACCAATTTGGCCTCAGTACATTCAATACAGGCATTTAATATATTATATCTTGTTTGAGCTCATGGAGCTCTGTCAAACAAAATATAATAGAATAAATGCTAAGTTTATCTCTGGAATACAGGAAAGTGACACAATCCCTGTTAATTGAATACTCCTGCTAATTGAATAATGTTATTGGCAAAGTGGCTCTTCAATTAACAGGGTTCCACTGTACAGCAAAAACAAATATCACAAACTAATAATGAAACTATGTACTTGTGAAATTTTCATGTGGTCATTCTACAAAATGTTTTAGCTGGTACTATACAGTTTTGAAGGTTAAAGGGCTCAGTACTTAGAGGTGAAGGCTGCAAGTCAAAGGGTCCTCTATCAAATACCACCTGTGGTAACCACTTTGTTTCCTTGGGCAATACACTTCATTCCCACTGCCCACGTAGTGCCATTGCGTACCAAGGCATACTGCATGTCAATCATACACTTGTCTTCAACCAATGCTAACCCAGCGTGTGTGCTGTTTGTACGTTAGATGTTTGTAATTGCTCTGTGGTTCTCCCTGGCTTTTCCCACCTGTAAAACTGTCCGACATGAAGTGACCCTGGCTATCGAAGTGTCATTAAACCCCAATAAATAAATCAATAAGAATCATGTGTCCCTATTCTGGAGAACAGTTTGGGGCAAATTGCCAAAGGATGGTTTGGGTTAGATTAGTATCCAGTTTGGGTCAAATTGTTGGAGGACAGTTTGGATGCAATTCTCACGAATTCCAGTCACTTTGGCCCCAAGTCATTTTGGCCCCAGTCATTACAGCCTCAGGTCAATTCAGCCCCAATATACCAGGTCATTTCGGCCTCTTTAAATATTTTCAAATATTGTTTGAATTTTAACATTTTTCTCATTAATTTTTTTTCAACATATATATCTCTCAATTAGATATTAAGGTATACATGATATATGTCTAGTAGATTTTCTTTCATGATGAATAAATAAAAAAAAAGTTTCAGCATGTCGAAGATGCACATGGACTATGTGGGATTTGAAATCACTTGTGACCTGAATAATTTTATTTGCTTATGAATCTATGAGAGCCGGAAGCGAGGGTAAGTAATGTGATTTGGTTTGAGTGTATGCCTTGGAAGTGGGGCACTGGGGTCAGACCCCCGTGGACATCGAACTGGAAGGGGACTAGGAATTGCGCATAACTACAAGGATTCTGCTCTGTGTTTTAGAAAATGTGGACATATTTATGGTAGTATCAAAATCGCAGTTTGGTGGTTGTTTCAGAAAAAAAAAAGAAAAAGAAACCCTGTGAACCTCAAACTGGAAGGTGACTAGGAATTGTGCATAACAATATGATGAGTAAATGACTGCATATTCCGGTACTTTGCAAAATTTCAAAGTAAACTAATTTCTCTTACTTATACAGATAGCATCTTAAATGTATGTAAAATTGAACACATGGATAATTTTTAATGTCATGTATAACTGTTCTGTACACTGTGTAAATACAAATAACTGAACATTACTTAATAAAGGTAATTACCCATTATTTCTAAACATGAACTATGCACTGATCTTTATAGATCTCAACACTTAAAATGGTGCCGAAATGACCAAGGGACCAAAGTGACTAGGACAGAGATGACTTTGAGCTCGAATTGACCAGAGGACGAAATGACTTGGAGCCGAAGTGATTGGATATCATTCTAACAGATGAGAGACGTTAATTAGGCCCTAATACAGAACACATTGAATGTGAATTTACTGCAGAGATAATTGCTCGACGATATATTATATTAATATTTTTTCAATAAATATCGAACAATCTATTAATTTTTTTTTTAAGAATTATTTTCAGGAGTTAAAACGAATATCGTAGCGTATCTAAAATATCCTAACAGATTGTACTGCTTTTCTGTTGGATGATTCTTCCCTGGGCCTAGTTCTCCCCAGGCTGAAGATTCCCCCAGTTCCCGAAAAAAGATGACATGCCATTTTCAATGGCGGTAAATATCCAAAAGGGTTATTATTTTCCATTTTTTAGTTTTTGAAACTACGAAGCACTGTTCAGAAATACAGATGCACCAAAAAGTAACACATTATTACTTTGTTTTGGTTTCTAACAGGACTGAAAGCAAGCTATCAGTATCACTTTTTCGAATTACACCCATTTCGTCTGCTAACCAAATCATCCGCTGCAATTTTACCCAAGTCGTCCTCTACAATTATACCCAACACGTCCGAAACACGTTCGCTGGGGGAAAGTATTCAAGTATTGCATTTTGAATCATTTTTTATTTATATAATAATTTTATTGTATAATTTATTGTATATTACCTATTATAATATATCTTAATGTACCTCCATTGTAATATATCTTAATGTACCTCCTTGCATTAAATTTCATATATGTGTATGAAATTCTGAAAACAGAAATGTCAGAACAAAATAAACTATCCAGCCAGCTAATAAATTTTAATTACTGTTTATTCAATGGATTACCAATAAAAATTATATTATTACAGTAAAAGTTCTTAAAGTATATGTACGTTATATTAAGTTCCACAACATAATCTTATAATTTTGCAATTTTTCATTGAAGAGCTCCACCGGCACCTTACAGTGAATAATTGCAAAATTATTAGCATAAGTATTATAAGAATTAATTATATTAAGAAATGCAACAAAATTTGTTATATTAAGTTCTGCAACATAATCTTATAATTTTGCAAGTATTCATCGAGGCGCACCGTCGCTTTACAATGAATAATAGCAAAATTATTAGCAAATGTATTATATAGAATTAATTATATTAAGAAACGCATCAAAATTTATGGTTTATTAAATTCTGCAACATAATCTTATAATTTTGCAATTATTCTTGGAAGAGCATCACCGGCGCTTTACAATGAATAATCACAAAATTATTAGCAAATGTATTATAGGAATTAATAATATTAAGAAACGCATTAAAACGTGTTATATTAAGAAATGCATCAAAACTTGTTATATTAAGTTCCGTAACATAATCTTATAATTTTGCAATTATTCCAGGGGGAGGGGGGGGGGGGTCCTGGGGGGGACCAAAATTTTGCAAGACATGATGTGGGGGTGGGTGAGTCTCTTGAGTGCACCAAAATGTGCATTTCCAACTTGTGCAATTTTTTAAAAACATATCAATATATCAGCCAATATATGACATCATTTGTGTTTCAAACCTGAAACTGAGTGAAAGATGATGTTGTACATCACACTCTTAACATAAATACAACATCAGGAGGCTTTATATGTGAGAATATTGGGCTTAATCTGGGGAAATGTCACACGTTAGTAGGGGGTGGGTGTCTTGTTCGAAATGTAGAAAATGTGCAGACAATATTTTCCTGTTCGAAATGCAGAAAATGTGCAGACAATATTTTCCTTGACAAGCGGACGACTCGGCTTGCGGACGAAACGTCCGTATACCCTTTTTTCAAGCAAACTTTTCCTTACTTTTACAACACCTTAACAATAACATTCGGATAATTCAACGGGGTCTGGACGATTCGGACCATGTACGATTCGGACCAGATTTTTTTTTGGACGATTCGGACCAGATGTATGGACGATTCGGACCAGATAGCTGGACGATTCGGACCAGATAATTGGACGATTCGGACCAGATGTCTGGACGATTCGGACCAGATGTCTGGACGATTCGGACCAGATGGCTGGACGATTCGGACCACATTAATTTTGATAAAACTATTACCTGTAACCCAATGGTTTGGATCTTCCTCCACAATGCTTGTCCGAAGTGGAATGCGCAGCCTAGGATTACTGGCTCTTCAAACGCTGACCTCAACCCTTGCCAAATTCCAGCCTCAAAGTCTGCCACAAAGGACGTAACTTCTGTTGAAGGTAATATTTCAAGGACTGCTTGGAAAACCTGTAATGCAAATTTACGAAAATGTTTAGAAAAGTAACGGAAATATTTATGAGTAATAATACTTACTCCTCACTCAGCCCAGATCATTTGATGTAGCATTCCGTTTGGGATCCCAGTAGACCAATTCATTGTAGACCAGCGCTGGTCGACCATGAATCGGTGTACTTGGAATAAGTCCCCGCTCCCCCCCCCCACCCCCCTCCCCACCCCCACCTCACACTTGCTTTGGATGCAAACACAGAAAACCTGTTCTTTGATTTAATTACTTCCCCATTATAATCTCATAAAACATGGAATTAATTAGCTCACAATCTGATAAGACGAGCACTACTCTGTTCAATTACCCACATGATTATCTGTTAATCAATGATGGTAAATTGTGCGCACAATAGCAGCCATGTCAATATCAATACACTATTCTTTTACTTACAGGATTATCTGTTAATTAATGACAATAGATTCCCTACACGAATTTGCAATCAGTCTGCCGTGTCACACCTCACACAAACAATCAATTAGCAATGTTACTAAATTACACTGCAACATTCATTCGTCCATTCACTATTCACTCACCCACCCACTCACTCACTCGCTCGCTCAATCACTCACTCACTCACTCACTCACTCACTCACTCACTCACTCACAAAAATACTAAGATAATTACCTTTTTGTAATCTTTCTTGCTCTTTCCTGACATTATGCAGAAGCACAGGGGTAACTGTTTTACATTCTCTCCTGACTTGACAAAGGCATGTATAGAAAGCAGTTGCGTGAATGGTGCCATGACGACTTTGAATGTTCCGTCTATATACCACGTTTTGGCATTCGCAAGGAGCTCTTGTTGTTTTTTTTTTGTACAAAAAATAATGTGTCGTTTGTCACGTGCATGCAAGTCTTTTTGTAAAAACGTTTCCTTGAAGTTTTCATCCATAAAGTCATTATTTAATTCAAAAGACAAGTCTGTATAGGATTTTGTGGGCGCTTGCTGGCTCTAGAATGATTGACCATTCTTATTAAATTGGAGACGTCTGGACGAGAAGCTTCGGGTAAAAGTGAAGTGTCCCTATTTGTTGTGGCTTGCGTTACTAAAGTTTGAGCAGACTCAAATAAATTCGACGTTACAGAATTCTTAAGATCTGTTTTTATTTCTACTCCAGCCAATACACCTGGAGTTGATTGGTGTGTGTGAGTTTGAGTTCCAGTGCTAAAGTTCCCACCCTTTTGTTTTACCACAGCTGGGCATCCAGTTTTCCTACCACGAACACTACAACGCCATTCAATAGTTCCGCTGACTAATGTTCTCTTGTGCACATAGGTGAATCCATCGGAGGAGACAAGCTTTCGCTTCCCTCTCTCGCTGCCTCCCTCAACAACATGAAATGTGATGCTAGCTTCTTGGTCAATAATGTCATCTCCACGCACTGACTCGTCAGCTATTGACGCCTCCATGACTTCTGTAACGACAGATCTCTCAGATCGCGAGACATCAAATGTAGAGTCATCTGCGTCTGTGTTAGCCTGTGTGCCTGTGTTGTGTTGTGATGTATTCATGTCAGCACCACCTTGTGCTGATGTTTGTGTGTCTGTGCTGTCTTGTGATGCATGTACATCTGTGTCAGCACTACCTTGTGCAGATGTCTGTGTGTTTGTGCTGTCTTGTGACGTATGTGTGTCGACACTGCCTTGTGCAGATGTTTGTATGTCTGTACTAACCTGTGTGGATGTTTGTGTGTCTGTGTTGCCCTGGCACATTTCACAGATAAACTCATGAGAGATCTCCCCTCGTCTTAAACGTCCATACATGCACTTTGAAAGTCCAGTGTTTCCACAACCACGATGTTGCCAGCCACCACAACTGTCACAATCTATTGCCTGGTGACGCAAAGTCACTGATCTATTGCAATGTAGGCATAAAATTGCCATGTCTGATTTGTCGCGGTTCTCGGTTGAGAAGGCCTGGTTACCCCTTTAGTGTAGATATGTAGGCAAATGTATCACGCAAAGCTTTGAGGCGAAACAAAAAAACATTTGATTCCCAGAGGGGGACAGGCCAATTGCAATTGCATGGGCAATTCGACGCCGGAAGTTACGTGGTTTTTTCACTGAAATTTACTGTCCACTTCAAAAATCACATTGACGGCTATAGAGAAATCTGTTCTGGAACACATTTATCTGACTGGGTATGTGGACCCCTTTGCGGGCCTACTGCCCGCTTGGGGTTCCTATAAAAATCATGGACACGTACCCATTACCTATGTGCGCCCACGCCACTGCGTGGGTGTGCACTATTAGAAGACACGTATGAGATGGACATCAAATGCATGTGCACTGCGGAAAAAATAGACCATATATTTCAACTCTCCATCCAATCCAATTGGCGGGTGATACTTTGAATAAATTGAATAATTAAAAGCTGCCATTTTTGCCTCAAAAACATAGTTTTTGGTCCTTCAACGGAACACGCTCGGAGAGCTTGTGGCAATTAGGGATCAACTTTTATTTTTTTGAGAAAAAAATGAAAATGTAATAAAATTGAGTCGCGGTGTTTTGTACCTGACACTGGCTGATTTTGGCAATTACGTTGGGTAAAAGGTTGAACATATGTATGCGAGAAGAAAATATATAAAAACTCCCACCAACCGCCACTATTTTTCTCTGCATGTAACCTGAACCAAATCATTTATTTTGTTTTTCGCCTAAGCCGCCCTTTGAACCCGAGATAGCGAGTTTCGGGTCCAGGAAAATGAATGTCATAATTTCGCAAAGTGGAAGGGTCCTACTATTTAACGAACACAAACGAACATAAACGAACATAAACGAACAGAAGAGAAAATAATAGGAAATACAAGTTAAAAATGATTGAGGGTGCATATGCAGGAATATGTGGGTATATATTATTCGGTTGTAAAATTTTATTCACTACTGATGAGTATTTTGATGATTAATAAGGTTTATAAAATCTACGACGGCGCGAAATTCTTGTGTTCGTTAAGTAGTAGCCTGCTTGAAGCTATCGACAAGCTGCGACAAAGGTGTGAAATCAATTAGCTGTCTATCTGAGGAAGAATGTCGCTGAGGAAAACAGCGAAATTTAGGTTTAAGAGGATGGCAAGTGCCTATTTTAATCGTGTGTAAAATTGTATCCACGTCTGATGAGTATTTTAGTGATAAATAAAGATTATAGCCATTATTTGGATTGACAAACATGCATCAAACTCTCGCTTTGGATTCCGAGGGTGCATCACGGCGAGTCGGGGACAAACCGTGATCCACCCTTAGAAAGCGGAGAAAGACTCGGATACATGTAGCATATTGTACACCCACATAATGATAATAATCTGAAGATCTCAAAATATCTTGGGGATAAGTCATGCATTGAAGTCCAGTTTAAGCTTTCCTGGACACTTTCCCGAACAAGCTTTAAATTAAAAAAAAAAAAATTAGAAATAAATTTTAAACTCCCCTCATCCTTTGCCCGGGCTTAGCACCGGTGGACTTAACAAAGTCAAATCAGGCGGATTTTGAGTTTTTATGTTTTCCAAACAATTATTATATTTACTTTTTTGGTAGATATATTCTGATTTTCTTTTCAATTCACGTGCGCACCGACAAAGACATTTTGGAAAAAACAACAACTCTGAATCCGACTAACTTGACTCTGTTAAGTCTGCCGGTGGGGAGGGGGGGGGGGGGTTATGTTTTCCAAACAATTATTATATTTACTTCTTTGGTAGATATATTCTGATTTTCTTTTCAATTCACGTGCGCACCGACAAAGACATTTTGGAAAAAACAACAACTTTAAATCCGCCTGACTTGACTCTGTTAAGTCTGCCGGTCCCAAGCCCGGGCAAAGGATGAGGGGAGTTTAACATTTATCTAGTCCAATACTATTAGCCTTCGCCCGTGCTCCGAATTTATTATTTTTTTTATTTTTTAATATGTTGCACCGGTGCGACATATTAAAAAAAATAATAATAATAAATTCGGAGCACAGGCGAAGGCTAATATTATTGGGCTAACATTCATCGCGAAGCGGTTAGGCCTACTGTATCACGGAACGCGTTTCCTGGAATGAACTGGGGGTGTATGGGGCTCGTTGGTGAGAGTCTGTGGGTGGAGGTGTCCCGGGATTTGTCGTTGCCACAGGGGGCAGGTGCCCCCTCCCCAAAATGTAGCTGTACCCCCTTCCAAATATTTCCCGCCAGTAGTTAGACTTAGATTTTAAACTTTTCCTGGGAAATTTTCCCCATACGCCCCCCCCCCCCCCCAAAAAAAAAAAAAAAAAAATCCTGAGGAAGGACCCCCAGGCCCCCCACCCACCCCCGTCTTTCGCGCATCTGATGGCTATACCCCCCCCCCCCCTCCAGTTATCCCCCCCCCCCCCCGGAAAATTTTTCCTGGCTACGCGCCTGGTTGTCCTCTCAGGTTAGTGGGAGCCCGCGTTGGTGGATGGTGAGCTTGTTCGGGGAAAGTTTTCAGGAAAGCTTAAACTGGGCTTTAATGACTTATCCCCAAGATATTGTAAGATCTTTAGATTATTACCATTATGTGGGTGTACAATATGCTACATGTATCCGAGTCTTGCTCCGCTTTCTAAGGGTAGATGACGGTTTGTCTCCGACTCGCCGTGATGCGTCCTCGGAATCCAAAGCGAGAGTTTGATGCATGTTTGTCAATCCAAATAATGGCTATAATCTTTATTTATCACTAAAATACTCATCAGACGTGGATACAATTTTACACACGATTAAAATAGGCGCTTGCCATCCTCTTAAACCTAAATTTCGCTGTTTTCCTCAGCGACATTCTTCCTCAGATAGACAGCTAATTGATTTCACACCTTTGTCGCATCTTGTCGACAGCTTCAAGCAGGCTACTACTTAACGAACACAAGAATTTCGCGCCGTCGCACATTTTATAAACCTTATTAATCATCAAAATACTCATCAGAAGTGAATAAAATTTTACAAACGAATAATATATACCCACATATACCTGCATATGCACCCTCAACCATTTTTAACTTGTATTTCCTATTATTTTCTCTTCTGTTCGTTTATGTTCGTTTATGTTCGATTGTGTTCGTTAAATAGTAGGACCGAAGTGGAAAGGGTGCTAGGTGCACGTGTGGTTTCAACGTTTGATTGGTCTAACTCTAATAATGAATATGGACTCTTCCATTTCCTGCCATTGAACTGTTATAGGAGATACCACCAGTGTTCAAAGGGATAATGTATATTTAATTGATATACAGAAATTACGAAATGCATTAGCGGAGGTGGGTAATAAACATTTTCATTAATTTTGTTTTTATTTTACCTTCGGCTTCTGCAACCATTTCGTTTATTTTCTAAAAAGAAATGTTTTCATACATTTATGACTTATTATACGATCTGGGCGATTGCAGTTGGACGATGGAGTCAGTGTAGTACCGGTGTGACAGGAATGATAGTCCGTAGGAACGTTAGTCCCTCTGGACTATTATTCCGCGGAATTGTAGTCCTAGGTCTAACATTCCTAGGAATAGTAGTCCGCCGGACTACTGTTCCTAGGAATGTTAGACCCAGGACTATAATTCCGCGGAATAATAGTCCAGAGGGACTACTTTTCCTACGGACTATCATTCCTGTCACACCGGCACTGTCCCGTTCCATTAATCTCCTAATTTCATAAAATCGCCCAGATCGCCCAGAAGGCCTACATTGCGCAATCTGAAGCGCTATTCCCCTGGTCACTGTTCCGACGACGACTAATTTTCGTCATTGGAAAACATTTACAGGAAATTATTCCTCCCCCTCCCCTCCCCCTTAATTTCTAAGATCTGTCAGGAAATATAAAACCAAGGGTATAGGGATTTCATATAAAAATTTAAATTTTGAAACGTTAGCGAATTTTTATCCCATAAATGGACGTTTATTTGACCAATAAAAGCCTTGCATAAATTTTTGCTTTATTCACCTAATAGCATCTGCTAGCAGGGCGACAAATTTTTCCCGTAGGTTTAACACTGACCGAATTTATTCCTATAGTAGAGACGTGATTGTTAACCTCTGACCTCTACAGCATTCGTGTTGTTATGACCTGTTTTACGTTTGTGGGAGACACAATGAACCGACGTTTATCAAACGTTGACGGTCGCTGAAATGTTTAGTTTTTGAATATGACACATTTTAACTTTCTCTAACAATAAAACGATTAACAAAGAAAACACAAAGTAAATCAATGAAAACTAAGCGTTGAAAAGCATACAAGCATGATCTGAGAGGCATGATAAGTGATATTTCATTTTCCAAATTAGGAATTGTAAATAAACAAATGCAAGTGTCGTCTGCTTTGTTTATAAAACTCAAGCTGAATCGACGGTGAAAAAAAGCAACAATAAACAACGAAATTAAGAAAGATAAACATTGTTCATTTAATAAAGTACTTTTGCAACTTTAGCTAAAGTTTGTAGGGTAATTATTTTTAGACAGAAATATATCACTGTGCCTTGTTTATTTTTGGTAGTTTTGCTCATCGATCGAAAAGGACCAATGTGCTCCTCACTTCTCGCAGTGTTTTGTAGCGATTAACAGCTCGATTTCGCTGCAACTAACCTGTAAATGATTTATGGGATAAACCAACAAAACGTATAGTGTTTTCAGGTAAAAAATGTATTCTACTCGTAGAATAAGAATGAGACCGACTCGCCGGAGGCTTGTCGGTTTCATTCTTAATCCTACTCGTAGAATATATTTTTTTCTTGAAAACACTATACGTTTATTCTGTAACACTATACGTTTATTCTATAACACTATACGTTTATTCTATATCTATTTACCTGAATCATAGGTGATTATATAATTATCAACCTTGTCTTGGATATGTAGATACATATACACCTTTCAAGTTCTCATTTGCGATGTGCATTGGGTTTGGGCGGATTTTTTTTGGAAATGTGTAATTCTATGTTGCCTTTGGAATACTGAAAACAGGTATAGATTTTCGGTTTGACAAATATGTATCATGATTGTGTATTGTCGTTTTATGAACAAGAGCTTTTGCCGTTACAGAGGAGAGGCGGGGGATAACTCGTCAACATATCAAAAGTGGTATATATATTTTAACCCTTTATCTAACATGAAAAGCAGACGACACTTGCCAAAAAATCTTGAATAACTAATTTTTTCATTTTCTGTCTCAAAAACATAGGTTATGACACCTCATTGGAACGAGCTCGACGAGCTCGTTCCAAAGAGGATCATAACCTATGTTTTTGAGACAAGGAAATGAAAAAAATAATGAAAATTAATTGGCGATTTTTGTGAATAGCGCTGGTCGGGTTTGGCCGTTACGTTGGGTCAAGGGTTAATCGGATGTAACCTATACAACGACTTACTCTCTGTAATGAATAAAATGGTAAAGATTATATTTCATACCATCAAAAATTGGAAAGGGATCTCGATTAATGGCTCTGTTTTATGACCCACACCCGAAATCTATGCTATGGTTCCGTAAAAAATAAGGTTTTTCCAATAACAAATCGACGGTTCAGAATGGAAGAAGTAAAGTGATGGGAGGAACGAACTGTTGACTGACAATGATACAAACCTCCTATTTTCTTTGTCTTTGCCCTTAAAATTCAGCCAAAACAGCAGAGACTAGAATGAAGTGAGAGGACCACTGTGTTGTCGGCACTCTTAGTGAAAGCCATTGCATTGGGATAGAGGAGGTCGCAACCAATCATTACAAAATACCTGGGACTAACAGGCACAAAATATAGTGGTGGTGAAAGGGGGGAGAGAGGCGACCGTTCTAGATGGAATGTTGTAAACAATATGTTAACAAAAGTATGAAATTCGAATGTCTATATGAAAATATACAAATATACAGTTAAAACTAGAAGTCCTGCCATGAACTGTGCTCTTATCTAGGCTTAACTGCGCGTAGGAATTGCGCGCAATTGCCATATTGAATGGCATCCAAAGCACGACATGTTCCCCTGGTTACTCACAGTAAACACAGGCAATGTTTCTGCCAATGGACATCCGGGTTACCCGGAGGTCCATTGGCTGAAACATTGCTTGTGCACAGGTCATATGTACATAATTTGATAGCCTTACTATGGTCATAATGAGTAGATTAACGCGCAGATCGACGTGCTATTTGTGCGCATTTCCTGACAGGAATTCTAGTTTTAACTGTAATTTGCGATGTATGCGAATAGGGCAGTACCAACGGTTGACGCCAGGCGGTAATCAAGGCTTGTCCACTTGTTTCTATCCAGTGATCTGTCCAATTCCTTCAATCCTCAGCAACCACAACCGCGCAGGCCAGTCACCAGAACTTTTGACTTAATTCTGCAAGCATCCAAAAATTCCGTCTCCGAAACTGACTTATTGTCGTTTCAAATGGTCGCGACATATTCAATTTCTCTGTGGAAAGAAGCATTGCTGATCTTTTCTTATCTGTATAGATTTTGGGTTTCAACTGGAACGTAGTTACATTGCGTTGAACGTTTTTTATGCTCAAATGCAGGGGGTTGTGGATTTGGTCGTAAAATGTTTACCTTTGTAACATTTGTCTGCGGTGCAATAGAAACGACAGAGACTCCCTGTTGCAGCATGAGGTGTAAATCTGTTGTTCAACACAAACGTACTAACAAACTCTTTGAAGGACATACATCTGACAAGACAGTGTGAAAACAGTCCTTCAAAATTCTGTTAAACCTTACAGCTTGCCTTTGACATGAGGGTAGTGTACCGACGAGCGTATAAGTTTGATGTTCCTTGTTTTTAGGAAATTTAAAAATTTTATAGAAGTGAACTGGGAACTGTTGTCACTTTCAATTTCTCTTGGCAATCCTTGTCGACCAAAAATGGTATTGAAAAACTTGATAATCTCTGAAGTAGTAATTCTTGACATAAAGACTACTTTCGGTCATTCACTGTAGTAGTTAATGACAGCTATCACCTTCTGCGACAGTTCTTTCATAAGACCCTACAATATCTATAGCTAGTTTTTCCCGCGCTGAACTAGGTGAACTAACAGGTTAGGTGGAACATTATGGCTAACAGCTGTTTTATCTTGCTGGCTGCAAACAGAACAACTTCTAATTGGTGAGTATGCATGGGGATCCATTTTAGGCACACAATAAAGGGACCTCAATCTTTGCTTTGTTCTTATTACACCCTGATTACGTTTATGAGCTAATGCTATAATGTTTGCGTGTAAACGCAGAGGTACAATTACTCTATCAGAAACGCGGACTACAATGCTTCCATGAACTGATAATTCATGCCGAACATTGTAGATAAGAAGATTATTGTCCAACTTGGAATTTTTCCATTTTTGGGGAATTTGAACACTTTTTTTTTTTGTAAAACAGGACAATTTCTGAAAGCATCCAAAAGTTCCATTTCCGAAACTGACTTACTGTTTCCTCAAATGGGTCGAGACATATTACATTTCATCGTGAAAAGAAGCAGTATCACTCAATGGTTTCCTTGACAGAAAATCAGCAATGACATTTTGCCCCAGATTTGTACTCAGCATCATATGTAAACTCTAGTAACCTAGCTGGATGTCCAGTAACTTTCATGTCGGCACTATTATTCACTTGTGTAGTAAGTTAAATTGTTCATGCTTGATGATCAATTCTTAACCCTTTGACATCGTAAGACCGATTTTTCGTTCCAAGCCATAATTTCGTTATTTTTGTCTTATTATAAGATGTCTCTATACGGGGCATTGATGATAGAATAATAATTTAAGTCTGTAGCCCGACGGCTGCAGACTGCAGTTATTATCTTATCCTCCCTGTATATTGATATTGGACTGACCCATCTCGCTGTAAGTGTACACAAAGGCGATACCATTCCAGGAAACGAGGGTTTAGAGGAGTAAGGTAACGTTCTGACCCCATAACCATGTACGTCACGTCATATCGCAACTGCCGAAAACGGATGCAAGAGCTTCTTTCTCCACTAACGAATTTTGCATGGCTGTTTCTGGTAAAGTCCTGGAGGCGAAGGCAATAGTACAATCACTACAGTTTGTATTTCTTTTGGTGAAAAATGCCTGTGAAAATCGCACCAATACCAACATCGCTCGCATCGGTCATTATAATACTATGCAATTGGGTGTCATAAAATGAAAGAGCTGCACTTTCGACAATTAATTTTTTGACTTTTTCAAAATATTGTTGAGCAGAATTTGTCCACTCAAAACTTCGGTGTCCACAAGTGAGTTGCCTCATGGACTCAACAAGTGTGGCATAATTCGGCACAAATTTGCTGTACCAAGATGTCAATCCTAAAAAAAACTTTGTAATTCAGAGAGGTTACTTGATACATCAGATTCGAGCAAAGCAGCACAGCAACGTATTCCTTATCGGGCTTTATCCCTCTACCAGAAATATGATACCTGAAAAATCTAGTTCAGTTTTCCGGAAATATAATCCAGATTCATTGATACGATGCAGATCATTTGTGAGATTTTCCCCGTGTTCTCTTTCCGCTGTTCCATAGACTTCGACGTCATCCATGTTGCACTGTACACCAGGCAAATCACGCAAAAATAATTGTTATAATTTTCATGAAAGCGGTTGGCGCTGAATCTAACCCGAAGGGACTCTACAAACCGACACGATCCACCATGACTTATAAAGATTGTCAAATCACTACTCGCCTCATGTAATTCCAACTGATAGTAAGAACTTTTGAGGTTGAGTCTTGAAAACAATTTAGAATTTCGGAGTTCTGAAACTATCATCATTCCAGGTAACGGGAATCCATCAGCAATGATAGCTTTATTTCCCAAACATCCACACAAACATTGACTTTACCACCCTTTTCACGTCGAACTAGGTACATCCACCTCGCAGTATCAACCTTTTCAATAAGTTTATCCTCCCCTAGCTCTCTGAGTACATCAAGTACCTCTTTGCGGACAGACAGGGGAAGAGGGCAAAGTTTTTGCCATATCGAGGTCGCCCCACTACGTGACTGAATTTATGAACAATACTTTTCGCAAGCCCAGCAGCAGGTTGTTTTGGTGCCATAAATGTTATCAGACAACTTGCTTGCATCTGATTCAACTGTAAAGCAATCATTTTCATGTGGTATTGCAAAAGTTTTCAGAATTATGATCACATATTTTACCCCAACAATGTTCAGTTCAAGGCCTGTAATCAAATCCATTCCAAGAATGGGTGTAACCTTTTTTTCAACACATACAGTTCGTCCCGTGAGTTCCAATGTATTTCATGTGCCTATTGGCACATATAACACATTGGGACTCAGGAGACGAGTTCAGTAGTAACTGTCTCACAGTCGTATTTTACATTCACGGTCATACACCCAAGAATAGGCAAAAGTGTTATTGAGTAAGATATTAATATAATTTTTTTTTTTTTTCAACATAGCACCACTGTTTAACATATCCACTTTTGTCAATGATGGGTACAGCGGATCCAGTATCTACAAGTAACTGTAAATATGAAACACTATTTCTTTGATGAACTGATATTTGCGCATCACAAAATATTTTGTTATCAACCATACTGAGATTACAATGAGATCCAAAATGCAGCACTGTAATTCCAAGTACGTTAACTCATTAACTCCAGGGGAATTAGAAATACACAGACGCTGAATGTGGCCAGTTTATAAGCATAATTTACATTTTGCACTCTTCGCAAGATGGTTTGCAGACCCACAATGAAAGCATTACAAATTTATATTCTTTGAAGTAATTTCCGATTTACTGGGTTTCAATTTTGTTCTAATCTTGTTTCTTGAAAAGGATTCACTTCATCTGGGGGCATTAGTTCATATTTACAGAGGAACTTAATCCACACTTGTTGCGTCATTTGTGGTGATAATATTTGCTTCGTTGATAGCATTTTCAACACGTTTGGATATTTCCAAAACGTTATTAAGGGTGAGGTTCTTCTCAAGTAGTAATCGTTCACGAATTCGCGGTGTGGAAGTTTTTTGCACTATCTGATCGCACATCATTTCATCGACTAAGGATCCAAATTCACGGGAAGGAACCAATTCATGTAAACGTAATGTTCAATTGTTTTCCGGGAAGCTGAACACCTGAACTTATAGCACTCCACAACAACATTAACTCTTGGTAAAGATAAACTGTGTAAACTTTCAAAAGTGCCTTTGAAAGACTCGTCTGTGGCTGAAATCATATAAAACAAACGTTGACCCTCTGTTCCAAATAATGAATTAGTAAAGCTATTTTTTAATGTCCCCTTTTAATTTTCAACTGTCAATTACCGTCAACTAAATAATAAACATTAGTTTTTGGGCATTGAATGTAACTGGTGGCTTCCCAGGTGTATTGTATTAACAAATGTAGGTGGTGGTGCAATTCTCTTTACTGCCATTGTATGAATGTATTAATCCGGGTTATACTCGCCGCCACTTGTTATGTTGATTATGTTCAACACAAAAGCAAACGCAAAATGGCATTATATCACCTTTATTCAAACACAAAACTCGCCACACCATACCAAGTGATTCTTCTGAATTAGAAACAACAACAACAATAATAATAATAATAATAATAATTTATACTCGCCGCCACTTGTTATGTTGATTATGTTCAACACAAAAGCAAACGCAAAATGGCATTATATCACCTTTATTCAAACACAAAACTCGCCACACCATACCAAGTGATTCTTCTGAATTAGAAACAACAACAATAATAATAATAATAATAATAATAATAATAATAATAATAATAATAATATATCATTCACATAAAGCGTCAAAATTATATTTCAATGGATAAAGAACCATATTCTAAGGTGGTGTACATGTTAATGAGCTTGTGTAAAAAGACAAATATAATATACACAGTATTTTACAGTCCAGAACATCACGTTTTAGCTTTCTGAAATAGATATGTTTTGAGATGAGATCTTTCTTGAAAGTGTTGATATTTGACAGTCTTTTTAGATGATCAGGTAAATTATTCTACAAGTGAGGATCAACAAATAAGAATGGCCTATCTCGAAATGTCTTACACCTGTGTTTGGAACATGTAGTAGCATTTTATCGTCAGAGCTCAGGTTGTATTGACTCACATTCTTGGTATTGATTAATTCTTCCAAGTAAGCTAGTAACATGTTATTTTGTGCCTTGAAATCTAATAATAAAGTTTTGAAAATTATTCTGTATTTTACTGGCAGCCAGTCCAGATCCATTTAAACAGGAGTGATGTGCTGAGATCGTGATACTCTACATACCCCTCAGACTGATGCATTTAATACTTTCTGCAGAGTACTGGTATTGTGGAAGGTTGAACAGTAAGACTTTACAATAATCCAAATGTGAAGTTCCACGGCATGAACTTGAGTTTTTGTGGAGGAGCTGTCTTATCTGTTTAATTGTGTATAGGCCTTTGAAAGCCTTGTTCCACATATTGGTAACATGTTTGCCCAAAGATCAGTTTGAGTAGAAGAACGCACAAGATTACATACACTGTCACTTGCCCTGGTGGTGGAATCTCTTACCTTCACTGAGGTGATGTCAATTTTTGGTGAGTTGCTGACGTGTACCACTTATTAGGAATTCAGTCTTATCATCATTTATTATTAAATCATCCAATCAGGTAACGCATATATAGAGTTAACCCTTTAGATAAACACTACACAACAGTGTGCATGTGTTCTAGTGCACACTGTGTTACAACGTGGGATCCTTCTCCGATTACGTGAAATGGGATTCCACGATTTGACATAAAGCATTTATGTCAGCCGTAAGAAAATGCATCAAAATGAATTATTCCAAAACAGGTAGACCAAGATCCAAGCTCTCGGAGGTGGCTTTGTCTCAAGATGCTTCTTGGAAAAAACAGAGGGAACAGCCAGTGCTGAAGTTATTGAATGAATGGGGCAGAATAGTGCACAGTTAGAGGTATTATAGTTTGACCGCGAAGCAGAGGGAACTATAATGCCCCAGTGGGCACCATATAGGCATAGTCAACATCAAGGCGTGGTCTAGTTATTTATATTGTATCGAATATCCACCTAAGTTATATGCTTGTACGTGCATGTACTTCCCCTATATAAAATAAAATATAATGAACAACTGATCACGTCTGACTTTTTATTTATATCCCCAAACTCATATGTATGTACAGAAACCGACTGCAGGAAAGCATAGTATTACAGAACGACACACAAGAAAGTGAGAAAAACGCTGAACTGTAAATACGAGAAAATTTTTCAGGGATTTGACTAGTTTTTGCCGACGATTGTTGAAAGACCCAGATAACTTTTCATAGTGTTTTATGCACAAGGCAAAAAACACTATAGAAAGTTCTCTGGGTTTTTCAACAATCGTGTAATAAATCTCTGATTAGCTTTTAACATGCTTATTCCGTTGAAAATTAAGAATAAAATTTAGCCGAGATTCAATTCATCTTTGTCCCTAACATGTTAATCACTTTTCATGAAATAAAATGCAGTGACATGGTAACCAATGCCATGTCATCATCATGTATTATTGGTAACCAATGCTGGCCATACCATCATCATGTATTATTGGTAACCAATGCAGGCCATACCATCATCATGTATTATTGGTACACAGTGACGGCCATATCATCATCATGTACTATTGGTGAACAACGCCGACCATACCATCATCGTGTATTATTGGCAAACAAAGCCGGCCATACCACCATCATCTATCATTGGTAACCAATGCTGGGAATACCATCATCATGTATTATTGGCAACCAATGCTGGCCTTACCATTATCATGTATTATTGGTTAACAATGCCGGCCATACCATCATCATGTATTATTGGTTAACAATTCCGGCCGTACCATCATCATGTATTATTGGTTAACAATGCAGGCCATACCATCATGGTGTATTATTGGTAAACAATGCCGGCCATACAATCATGGTGTATTATTGGTAACCAATGCTGGCTATACCATCATCATGTATTATTGGTTAACAATGCCGGCCATACCATCATCATGTATTATTGGTAAACAATGCAGGCCATATCATCGTCATGTATTGTTGGTAAACAATGTCGACCATACCATCATTATGTATTATTGGTAAATAATGCTGGCCATACCATCATCATGTATTATTGGTAAACAATGCAGGCCATACCATCATCATGTATTATTGGTACACAGTGACGGCCATATCATCATCATGTATTATTGGTAAACAATGTCAGCCATACCATCATCATCATGTATTATTGGTAAACAATGCCGGCCATACCATCATCATCATGTATTATTGGTAAACAATGCCGGCCATACCATCATCATGTATTATTGGTAAACAATGCCGGCCATGCCATCATCGCGGATTATTGGTAAACAACGCCGGCCATACCATCATCATGTATTATTGGTAAACAGTGCCGGCTATACCATCATCATGTATTATTGGTAAACAATGCCGGCCATACCATCATCATGTATTATTGGTAAACAATGTCAGCCATACCATCATCATCATGTATTATTGGTAAACAATGCAGGCCATGGCATCATCATGTATTATTGGTAAACAATGCCGGCCATGCCATCATCATGTATTATTGGTAAACAACGCCGGCCATACCATCATCATGTATTATTGGTAAACAGTGCCGGCTATACCATCATCATGTATTATTGGTAAACAATGCCGGCCATACCATCATCATGTATTATTGGTAAACAAAGTCAGCCATACCATCATCATCATGTATTATTGGTAAACAGTGCCGGCTATACCATCATCATGTATTATTGGTAAACAATGCCGGCCATACCATCATCATGTATTATTGGTAAACAATGTCAGCCATACCATCATCATCATGTATTATTGGTAAACAATGCCGGCAATATCATCATCATGTATTACTGGTAAACAATGCTGGTCATGCCATCATCAGGTATTACTGGTAAACAATGCCGACCATACCATGTATTATTGGTAAACATTGCTGGCCATACCATCGTCATGTATTACTGGTAAATAGTGCCGGCCATACCGTCATCATGTATTACTGGTATACAATGCTGGTCATACCATCATCATGTATTACTGGTAAACAATGACGGCCATACCATCTTCATGTAGTATCTGTAAACAATGCCAGGCATACCATCATCATGTATTTTTGGTAGACAATGCCGGTCATACCAGCATCGTGAATTATTGGTAAACAAAGCTGACAATATCATCATCATGTATTATTGGTAAACAATGCCGGCCATATCATCATCATGTATTATTGGTAAACAATGCCGGCCATATCATGATCGTGTATTATCGGTAAATCATGTATTATTGGTTAAAAATGCAGGCTATATCATCAGAATGTAGTATTGGTAAACAAAGCCGGCCATATCATCATCATGTATTATTGGTAAACAATGCCAGCCATATCATGATCGTGTATTATCGGTAAATCATGTATTATTGGTAAACAATGCAACCCATATCAGCATCATGTATTAATGGTAAGCAAAGATGTCCATATCATCATCATGTATTATTGGTAAACAATGCCGGCCATACCATGATCGTGTATTATCGGTAAAGCATGTATTATTGGTAAACAATGTCAGCCATATCATCATCATGTATTAATGGTAAGCAAAGATGTCCATATCATCATCATGTATTATTGGTAAACAATGCCGGCTATATCATGATCGTGTATTATCGGTAAATCATGTATTATTGGTAAACAATGCAACCCATATCAGCATCATGTATTAATGGTAAGCAAAGATGTCCATATCATCATCATGTATTATTGGTAAACAATGCCGGCTATATCATGATCGTGTATTATCGGTAAATCATGTATTATTGGTAAACAATGCAACCCATATCAGCATCATGTATTAATGGTAAGCAAAGATGTCCATATCATCATCATGTATTATTGGTAAACAATGCCGGCTATATCATGATCGTGTATTATCGGTAAAGCATGTATTATTGGTAAACAATGCCAGCCATATCATCATCATGTACTATTGGTAAACATAGCCGGCCATATCATCAGAATGTAGTATTGATAAACAATGTCGACCATGCCATCATCGTGTACTATTGGTAAACAATGCCGGCCATATCATCAACATGTATTACTGGTAAACAATGTCGGCCATACCATCATCATGTTTTATTGGTAAACAATGTCGACCATACCATCATCATGTTTTATTGGTAAACATTGTCGACCATACCATCATCATGTACATGTATTATTGGTAAACAACGCCGGCCATACCATCATCATGTATTACTGGTAAACAATGCTGGCCATACCATCATCATGTATTACTGGTAAACAATGTCGGCCATACCATCATCATGTATTACTGGTAAACAATGCCGGCCATACCATCATCATGTTTTATTGGTAAACAATGTCGACCATACCATCATCATGTGTTATTAGTAAAGAATGATGGCCATACCATCATCATGTATTATTGGTAAACAATGCTGGCCATACCATCATCATGTATTACTGGTAAACAATGCCGGCCATAACATCATCATGTATTATTAGTAAAGAATGCTGGCCATACCATCATCATGTATTACTGGTAAACAATGTCGACCATACCATCATCATGTATTATTAGTAAAGAATGCTGGCCATACCATCATCATGTATTATTGGTAAACAATGCTGGCCATACCATCATCATGTATTACTGGTAAACAATGCCGGCCATAACATCATCATGTATTATTGGTAAACAATGCCGACCATACCATGTATTCTTGGTAAACAATGCTGGCCATACCATCGTCATGTATTACTGGTAAACAATATTGGCCATACCATCATCATGTATTACTGGTAAACAATGCCACCCATACCATCACCATGTATTATTATTGGTTGAACAATGTCGGCCATACCATCATCATGTATTACTTGTAAACAATGACGACCAAACCATCATCATGCATTATTGGTAAACAATGCCGGCCGTACCATCATCATGCATTATTGGTAAACAATGCCGGCCGTACCATCATCATGTATTATCGGTAAATCATGAATTATTGGTAAACAATGCCGGCCATACCATCATCATGCATTATTGGTTGAACAATGCCGGCCATACCATCATCATGTATTACTTGTAAACAATGACGACCAAACCATCATCATGCATTATTGGTAAACAATGCCGGCCGTACCATCATCATGCATTATTGGTAAACAATGCCGGCCGTACCATCATCGTGTATTATCGGTAAATCATAAATTATTGGTAAACAATGCCGGCCATACCATCATCATGCATTATTGGTTGAACAATGCCGGCCATACCATCATCATGTATTACTTGTAAACAATGACGACCAAACCATCATCATGCATTATTGGTAAACAATGCCGGCCGTACCATCATCATGCATTATTGGTAAACAATGCCGGCCGTACCATCATTATGTATTATATTGGGAAGCAATGTTGTTCCTACTATGAGCATGGAGCATCTATTACTGGTAAACAATGCCGCCCATACCATCATCATGTATTATTGGTAAACAATGTCGGCCATACCATCATCATATATTATTGGTAAACAATGCCGCCCATACTATCATCATATATTACTGGTAAACAATGCCAGCCTTACCATCATCATGTATTACTGGTAAACAATGCCGGCCATATCATCATCATATATTACTGGTAAACAATGCCAGCCATACCATCATCATGTATTATTGGTAAACAATGCCGGCCATACCATCATCATGTATTGATTTGTAAGTAGGCTGATGACACGTGATGTACAATACGGGTCATATTATAAACCAGTTATCAGTTTAGCGAAGTGACACGGATCATTGTATCACTTCTCGTTGTCGAGGGCCAGATCGCCCAATCAAACGCGCGGTCGATAATACGTATATATGCTATGGAACCTCCTTATGGGAGGTATAATGAAACCGATGAGCACAAGTAATTTATATTTCGTACGGAACATGCTTATACTTGACCATATCATTAAAAAATAAAGGTGGGGCTGGTCTCTTATTGCAACCCCGTGGAGAATGGGAGAACCAGTAAAAACTATTTTTCGCACAAACAGATGCGTCGCGAAGATGGCTAATGTTGGGAGGAGGTGTAATCATAATTTATCCATGTGGTGGCCCATGACACGATTGAATAATATTTCAACTGCAACATCGAGGCATGCCTTCATCAGATTATTATCCAATAGCAATTGTTGATAAAAAACTCAAGACTTCTTGAAAATTTACTAGTGAATAGATAACATACAGAGAGAATTCTTGACTCCACTTCTTATTAAATTTGCACTTGCCTTACTGGTACTCCAACAGTCTCACTGAGTGTATACCATTCCGAATCGGTTACTATGGAGCTCCTTTGTAAGACCGACCGTGTGTGTGACACACAAGTTTAAATATCAAATCTAGCTCCTTAACAAGTTACGTGATTACTAGCAAGAGAGAATGATATCTTGAGCGGTAATCCTAACCAAAATGTCCTGACTTTAAACATTCTGCTGGAGGGTGGTGTGACACCCCTCCTCCACCTCAGCTACACTCTTGATCACAAACCACAAGTAAAACTACTTCAATGCTTGACGTATATCATATCCGATTTGTTCAAATCAAGCCCATGAGGTCATATTTAGATTTTTTTTTTTTTTTTTTTTGGGGGGGGGGGGGGGGCTTTATTTTACGATGAGAGTGATAAGAGAAAACTTTAAAAACATCTTTACAATCGCCTCCACGTGCTTTAATGCTAAAGTGATAAGACCGCGATGTGGGGTATATACAGTATATACATACCCCTGGCTACTGTACAGAATTACATTTTTTAAACAAAAACACCTGTGGTACTAGTGAGGAGCCCATAATATATTTGTACCGCACAACTAGGTATAAAAAATAAAATTACTCAGTATCTGGATCAATTCAATCAAGCTCCCGGTGCCATATTTAGGATTGAAATAAGGACATTATAAGTTATCTCGGGCAACATCCAGTGTACATGGAGATTTAATACTTGGATGTCGGTTTTCAACCATGAGGCGCAAGCCGAATGGTTGAAAAAGAGACATCCAGGTATTAAATCTCCATGAACCCTGGATGTTGCCCGAGAAAACGATTTTGTCCCGCCTCCTAACACAGAAATAATGCCGAGATGTAAAATATGATCCTACAATAAGACTCAGGCGACGAGGTTTAAACCCCACACTGGGCCCCTGGTTTTGAACCAAACAGCCTAACAAACGTCACAGCAAATCTATAAATAGACCGAGTCTATTTCCGAATCGATGTTTATAAACCAGATCACACGTGGAGAAGTTTTTCACTTTGGTGAATTTGAATTCGTTGAAAAAGTTTTAAAACCGTGTAAATTCAGCCTTTCCAGAGTGTACCGTATTTCCATGGAAAAAGCTTCAGCATGTTATATGTGTTGTGTTGTGTGTTTTATTCATGTCTTTGGGAGAATAGCTTAAATATTCACTTAAAACGACGCTGGTCATGGAACAGGGAAGGTGACATTTTGAATTTCGGGAATGATGTCTCACAATTTCAGACTCCACTTGGGTTTAAACTTGTAGATTTTGAATTGAGCCGCAGTCATTGAATTTTGTAAGAGATAGGTGGAATTAATAGCATACATTTCTACACTGACCATCGGAAACCGCAAAATAAATTATGAAGTGCGCCGATATTTAATGCCCTGGTAATGTTAATTTGTTGTTGACACCAAGTCTTACAGTAGTTACACTGACTGTGCCCGTATATTTGCCCGCCGTGGATTTCCTATTTTTACGTCAATTTGGCTCCAAAACCCTCACTGAAATTGTGACCCCTCATTGAAAAAAAAACTTTATGGCCGGAATTTACCCCGTTACAATTTAATTAACAGTTCTAATTGGAGTTTCTACAATCGATGTGACCCAGTCGGGTCAAAGGTTATTTTTATCACCCAGATGTTTCTCGAGTGACAAACGGGGAACAACGGCGCGCGCTCTTATCACCCATATGTTTGAAGATACCTGATACCATGGCTATTTGTTTGGGTCACGTTGACCAATCAGAAGACGCGATACATACTGATACAGGGACAACATGTTTTAGCACGGTGGGTAATGGAAAACAATGAGAAACTCCTCTTCTATCGAACCGCTGTCCCCATTGCTTCCATGTTTGCTATTTAACCATGTGATAAGGATGATTCTCAAGTATGAGTGAATCGACGTTTAGCATGTAAATGATCCCCAGTAGCTATTAAAAAAGAACATACTTTAAACGAATCCCTTCTCTTAAACCACTGCTCCAAATGCTGCCATGTCTGAAAAACATTACGACCGCCGTAGATTGGTCACTTTCCCAGGTGGACAATATTTCCACGGACGCAATAATATTAGATTCCAAACACTAATTATAGGAATACTTATCAAAATGTGATTTAATGAAGCACATGGTAACACCCGGTAACACCCGCTAACACCCGGTGTTTCATTAATTAAAATTTGGCTTACAGTACGTGGAGAGTGAGGTTGTCACCCAAGCTATAACTTTCAAAGTCTGTACATATCGACAAGAGATACAAGCAATGTTTCAGCCAATGGACCTCCGGGTTTAACCCGGAGGTCCATTGGCTGAAACATTGCTTGTGCTGGTTATGCTTTGCAACAAATTTGCAATTATTGCTTGGGTGGAATCTCCACTCTGCGGGTGATTTAGTGATAATACACTCTCCACGTACTGTATGATGATTCTTATAACCTGTTAAATGCATGCTTGTATCGCAAGGTCGTGTATCTATGGTCCGAGGAACGATAAAATGGTGGAACTTCTATAAACAGTTCTATATACAATTTATTTAAAATATCACAGTTCTTTCTTTATATATACATCATGTTAATTCCAAGTCCAATATTTCCATCATCAAATATATACAAATCATAGTTGACCCTGAAATATAAAGATTAACAAAAATCAGTACTCAGTTTATAAAAATGGAGGGCTTAAATAATTTAGCTTCGCCAAAAAGGAGAATACTCCTGTCTATCAATGTATGTTCATCTGCGGGTTGATCGGGGCTGGGAACGCCAATCAAACTGCAGATGTACGCTACACTGACATTCAATTTAGAACGAATAAATAAAATATAACTTACCATTTCAAAACGACATAGGTCCTTATAAATTCAATAGAAATATTGCCTCCACCTAAACTGAGAACTAGCTATTCCCAAGTCCAAGATCTGAATGACCAAAACCGAGAAACTTCCCGCCAAACCGAACACAAGCAGCACGAATGAGAACTACTCACCAAACCTTCAACCTACTTAACCCGAAAGCAACCAAGTCGCAAAGACAAAGCGCACACAAGTGACTATAAACCTGAAATAATAAATAGTTAAAAATCTACACTAGCATTCAAAGTCAACCTGTAAATAAAATAAAAGCATTTAGATTAATAATTTATATCTACTATTTTGTACACTGCCACACTTGGACATCACTACCCACGCGTGGATTATGACCACCACACAGCGGCTGTGCTGTATAACATCTCTGTAGGGATGATTTAACCCTTTACCCAACGTAACGGCCAAAACCGGCCAGCGCTATTCTCAAAAATCGCCAATTAATTTTCAAAATATTTTCATTTTTTGTCTCAAAAACATAGGTTATGACCCCTCGTTGGAACGAGCTCGTCGAGCTCGTTCCAACGAGGGGTCATAACCTATGTTTTTGAGACAAAAAATGAAAAAATTTAGTTATTCAAGAATTTTTTTTGCAAGTGTCGTCTGCTTTTCATGTTAGGTAAAGGGTTAATAGTTTATTATATGGCTGTAAAACTTTATAATCACCGTAAATATCACCATCAGAGGGTAACATAACATTCCAAATGCTGACAGAGGGAAATATAACATTCCATTATTGTTGTGATTTTCTCTGTAATAAATTAATATAAGTTGTATTTAAACTGAATAAAGGGCGTAATGTCAATATGATCAAGTATTGATGCCTGGAACTAAAACTATCAATGCCATATAATAAAACAATTACTGACTTTTGTTTCGGTTAATATGAGGATTTATCAATACAAGAAACATTTTCTTGGATTGATAAATCCTTATATGAAGCTCAACAAAATTCAGTAATTGTATATTGTTATATTGTTCAAGTAAATCCCATGTGGACATATTTCGGTATGTGACGCAACCCTCAGATTTAAGAATGGGGGTAGGGGGCTGTGGCTAGATGGTTAGAGTATCGGACTTCAAATCATGTGGCACACGATTCGATCTTGGCCAGGGATAACTGCCTTGTGTCTTTGAGAAAGACACTTAATCCTGATTGCCCACATGGGCGCAAGGTGTACTGAATGTCGATGGCGCACTTTTCTGCAGTAAATACTAACCGTGCATGTGCGAAGTTAGTACGTTGGGGAGTCTGACAGTCTCTCATCACTGTTCGGTGGTTATCTCTGGGTACACTGGCTCGCCCCCCCCCCCCCCCACCCCCCCACCGTAACCCCTGTAACGCTGCCTGACCTCGGGGTGGTCCTTGCTTTTGAAAGTTTTGTTAATCCAACAAATAAATAAATAAATAAATAAATAAATAAATAAGTTAGCAATAGGGAAAAACAATAGCAAATTATATTTATTCCGAAACACTGTCCCAAATGCCTCCTGGTTTTATATTTAATAGCCCTGTGAGAAAATTCCAAATTACATATTGGGATAGAAGGCGTGTAGGGTTTGCCATAGTTTTTAACAGCTAAATCCAAGATGGGCACCTGCAGCCAGGTTTTTTTTAGCTTCGACGGTGAAACGCAATGACTCACATATAGATGCCCAGATGTCTAGATATCTGGACTAGGGTATGGAATTGTGCACTTACCATGTGAGGGATACAGAGTGTGTCAACGAAATTGTCATTGAATTTATTCCACTACAGCAGACACTAATTCTTTTTGTTGAAACACAGCTTACCACGACGGCAAGCATATCGGTGTCGTCCCAACTAGGTATATGACATGTTGCAATTGTTGGCTGAGGGGTGCAGGTTGTTCGGTATGCCGAAATATTGAAGAACTAAATCTAAGATGGTTCCAGCAGTCACATTTTAGTAGCTCCGTGGGAGAAATGTAGTGCATCGCCCATAGATTTCACACCGAACCTGCATTCGGAATTAAGCATTGTTTGGCTCGATGTCATGTGACCACGGGCAATACATGTATGTTATCACTGTTATGCTTATGTACACAATGTTGTATCAGAATCGAGCTCTTGTTTGTAAGGCCATATCTCGACGAGCTGAAGACGAGCAAAGATATTGTAGAGTCTCTGATACAGCATTGTGTACATAAACATTATGGTGATGATAGATTTGTCTTCTAATTTTCAACTGTAAAAGCTTCATTAACACTTTACCTACCGACTCTCCGCATGTCGGCACGTACAGTTAAAACTAGAAATCCTGTCATGAAATGCGCACACATAGCACGTTTATATGCGCGTTAATGTGCGCGTTATGGCCCAAGTAAAGCTATCAAATTCTGTACATATGGCCTGTGCACAAGCAATGTTTCAGCCAATGGACCTTCGGTTAACCCGGAGGTCCAGTGGCAGAAACATTGCAAGTGTTTGCTATGAGTAACCAGGAGAACCTGCCTTGCTCTGGATGCCATTCGATATGGCAATTGCGCGCAATTCCAACGCGCAATTAAGCTTAGATAAGTGCACTATTCGTGACATGACTTCTAGTTTTAACTGTAAATTGTTAACTGAGTAGTCGGCAAAAACATTATTGTCCAACAAGTTCAATAACATGTGACCCTATCACTGGAACGAACTCGCTCCAATGAAGGGCGTCATGAGATATGGTTTTGTTAAAATTATTGGAAAATATGTTTTACAAAAAGATAACTCAAATACTAATCTGTGATACCGTGTGCGTTAACTAAACCGTTTACTGTCATTTTACTTTCAAATTTCAATTTCAGACTCGTTAGACGCCTGTCGTTTCGGTTTAGTATCTGTGTCTATGGGGCTGCTTTGAACTTTTGCGATCCTCGGATAACCTCATTCAGCGCATACATGTTCAACATTGCGAAAAGTATAACTGCTTTTTGTTCCAGCTTGAATACTTCCAGCGATTCACATATAGTGTTCAACCGATTATCGAAACCGGCCACCACAATCGGCCGATTGTGGGCAATCGGATAACAACGGCAACGGCTCCTGGAAAATCGGTTCAACCGATTGTTGCCAAGCATTTTGTGATGATTCATTCAATAAAGTTGAGAAACAGCCACAGTGTGTATTCTTAATCTCTCTAGACGCACCTTTACGGGATATACAAGTTAAACGACATGTAGAGCTTACAATTGAGTATACTTGCGGCAATGGCCAGTTCATACTGGAAAAGTGAAGGCTGCACACCATTAACTCAGGTCGCAGTAAAATTACCAATCGCACGCACTTGGGCGGTAAACGTGGCTCTGAGAGCCACGTTTACCGCCCAAGTGCGTGCGACTGGTAATTTTACGGCGACCCCAGTCACCGAAGTTTAACACTGTGAAAAATGTTCAGTTTAATGTAGTTCTTTCAAATCTCGACTTGTCTAGTGGTGCACGGTGTTACAATCGAAATCGGTGCCAGAATCGGCCGATTGTGAGCTCAAATAACCGGTAATCGGTCAGCGACCATTATTGGTAATCGGTCTAACACTATTCACATATAAAACCATCCAGAGGTCTTGATGTCTGGACCAGGATATAGAATTTGGCTCATATCATATGAATGATACAGAGTGTGTCAAAGAAACTGTCATTGAATTTATACCACCACAGCATACACTAAGTCTTTTTGTTAAAACACAGCTTACCCCGACGCAAGCATTTCGATGTCGCCCCAACTAGGTATATGACATGTCACAGTTGTCGCTTAAGGGGTGCAGGTCGTTCTGTATGCCGAAGTATTGAAGTGCAAAATCTAAGATTGCCTCAGACGGTCATGTCTTGAAGCTCCAGGGCGAAATGTAGTAGCTCGCCTATAGATACCACACAGAAGCTGCAACTGGAATTACGCATTGTTCAGACGGATTGCGTGGTGTTCCAAATGAATCTCCACTGAATAATAAGCACAATTCAATTTGGCCGCAACGAGGGCCATATTTTGTCAATACGTGGATAAACTCGACAGATGACTCTCATCGTGTCGTTTCGAAAAGGCTTGTGTAATTTCAAGGTCTCTGGCTGAGGGGTTGTGGGCTAAGTGTGTGGTTTTCGTGCTGAGAGTGTTAGTCGAGGGCGTCCAGAATAGGACCATTTAGCGTGTGTTGGAAGTGAGGTGGTGATTTGTCCCGTCTTCAATGGCGACAGTTCTGAAGAATAATATATTTTGATCCAAGGTCACAAACTCTTTTTGTCCCTTAAAATAGCAATACTGTACACTGGTTTTTTTTGTTTTTCTTTTTTGTTCTTCTTTTATCGTTTCTTCACAGTTATTTTTTAGCTTGGTCTGGACACAATGTTATACGACATGTATCTTCATTGGAGGCGACAAGTAGACCGCCAATCTGGCTATGTCCCCAGCCAGGAGTATGTGTGCATGCTTTATTTTAATGCATTATGCTATCTCGCTCTCTGTAAAATGTACGTACTGCTAAATAAATCTAAAACTAACTCTGTTCCAATTACATCATCATGGCATGCCTTCGCTGAAGACATGCCTTGTTGATGTAGTTGGAATAGCAGTCACACGGGCTAATAATCGAAAGACTCAAAACTTCTTGAAAATTAATTTGTGTCTAAATAAATTGTATATGTAGTATTCGTCAGGCAACATCTTATTTAATTCACACATACCGGATTCCAAATGATAAAATCTCGTTCTCTGTAAAACACACGAACCGCTAAAAAAATCTAAATTATTTATTTATTTATTTATTTATTTATTTATTTATTTATTTATTTATTGGTGTTTAAGGTCACATACATATGCACAATGGCTACTCAAGACCGTGACAGTTTTACGGGTGGAGGAAGTCGGAGTACCCGGAGAGAACGATCGAGCAACGACGAGCAGCTGCCAGCTCCCCAACATCGTAACTCCGCACTGCAGCACAGGCATGGTTAGATTGGTTGAAGACATGCGCACCATCGACGAGCAGTACGCCTTACTACGCGGCGTCATCGTGCCCCCATGTGGACAATCAGGGTTAAGTGCCTTGCCCGAGAACACAACGCGGGAATCCGAATCAGCGCATCCGAGGACTAACCGGGCTCGACGTTGCTTAACATCGGTGGTCTGACGAGAACCAGTTACCACAACGCCACCGCGATAAATCTAAATCTAAACCCATTCCAATCACATTACACAGCCAAATCCAGAGCAGGAAGAGTCTCCCGTTGCGTGAGAGATCCGAGGAACAATTTGATTTGGGGAACGTTTTTCGAATTGCAGAGACATCAAACGCATTTGCATTACTATTTTTGTTGCTGGAACGTCTTTGGAATTAATGCCATATTCAGCAGTATCTTCTCTGGACAGATACTGCGTCTAACACCTTTTGTCTGTTCATTATATCAACAGCGTGCGCATCGCGACAGATAATACATAGAGAGTAATCACTTGACTGGACTGGTTACGTGAAATAATTCATGAGAGGTGAGAGACGTTGTACAGACACGAGTGCGCGAATGCGCACGAGTGTTTTACAATATACATGTAGTTGTCCCTCCCCTCGAATGAATTATTTCACGTAACCAGTCCAGTCAAGCGATTACTCTGTTTATTACTTTTTCGTTATTAACGATAATTATATTATTTAACGCTTTGCCTAACGTAACATCCAAAACCGGTCAGCGCTTTTCTCAAAACATCGCCAATTTGTTTTGTCTCTAAAACATAGGTTATGACCCCTCATTGGAACGAGCTCATCGAGCTCGTTCCAATGAGGGGTCATAACCTATGTTTTTGAGACAAAAAATGAAAAAATTTGTTATTCTAGAATTTTATTTTTTTTTTGCATGTGTCCTCTGCTTTTCATGATACGTAAAGGCTTAAAGAAAACAAAACAATGAAGTCCCCATTTCACTCACGACAAACAAAGCGTCTTCGTTTGCGCGCACGGATACATGACACAGTTGTTGATTGCATAATTCACTTGTTAAGTTATCGTTTATAATCAAACCCAGAAATCCCAGTAAATCACACTTTGGAAAGTAATAAATACACCGTCCTTCCCATCAATATAAAGGATTAGGAATTGAGATTTGCTCTTTTCTCCCCGGGAAGAATAAAAACATGTAAATTACTGTGAAAACACATTCGCCAAGCAACGTGCCCATGTGGACTGTTGGAGATGGTACATTTGATACTGAAAGATATTTACTGGCTTGCGATAAAAAAAAAACATGTTTACTTCGGTTATCAATAACAAAAACAACGGACAGGTGTAACAGCTGTCTATTGTTTTCGTTTGTTAGAAGTAAGAAAGGGAAACTAGCTCATCTAATAATTTCAAGGGAGATAACTTTATGGAAAGTCGATTTTCATGACGAGATAAATGAGATAATGCACCTTTGATATTTTAAAATGCGCCAACATCTTCACCACTTTGTCAGATATACATCCTCGGGCATATGATACAATAACCAATATACATCATGCAGTGGTTGTGTTTGAAGTAGTTTCGAACGTTACACAGTTCAAAGATTTTACACCCGACTTTGAGATTAGGCCCAGCTGCCCCGATATAACCTCTCGCAGATCTGTGCGACACGCCGTATACTCAAAAATCGTCCCTTGAGTGCAAAAAGTTTTTTTTTTTTTTCACGGTCGGATGTTTGGTACCAAAACTACAGTATGTGACATGAAAATGTGTCACCAACAATAATTTTTAGTAGGTATCTAAAGTTTGTGGTTTATTATTTCAGTGAGATATTTTAGATACAGTCGCTGTCGGGTGACACATGCAAAACAGAATCCACTCCTGTCAAGTAATCTAAATGTAACAACTGTAATTAACCATTTACCTAACGTAACGGCCAAAACCGGCCAGCGCTATTCTCAAAATTCGCCAATTAATTTTCATTATTTTTTTCATTTTTTGTCTCAGAAACATAGGTTATGACCCCTCGTTGGAACGAGCTCGTCGAGCTCGTTCCAACGAGGGGTCATAACCTATGTTTTTGAGACAAAAATGAAAAAAATTAGTTATTCAAGAATTATTTTTGCAAGTGTCGTCTGCTTTTCAAGTTAGGTAAAGGGTTAAGGGCCTTTGTTATGGGTCAAGAGAATTAACAGTTTATAAATTTAATTTGAATTTTATTAAGACTCCTGGAATATCTAGTGTTTTTGAGTGGATAGCGAAAATTATCTCAGGAGCGACAGATACAAATATTTATTTTTCGCAAGAACTTGCGCGAGCAAAAATAACCATTTGTATCGCTCACAAGTCAGATAAAAACACTAGATTTTCTTCTTATTATACGCCTTTTAAAAAGAATCTGATAATTCCACTCGTTCCAACCATGAATTGATTGCACGAAAGTAAACCGCATTGAATGATTGATACGCGGAAGTGATTTGATCGATACTCGGAATAGATAGTGTCTTGCGATCTAATTCAGTTGGCGCGTTTCATGCGTCAATTCAAGGTGAACACACGTTGAATTATTGCTGGAAATGATGGGTATCCACTAGATTTTCTTTTCATTATACGTTTCTAGAACAAATTGATCATTTCCAGTTATAATTTGACTAGTATTCACCTTGAAGTGATGCTTTGAAAGCCGCCATTTTGATTAATACAGTGAAAGTGAAAATGTCTGTGTCTTCACAGTGGGGGACACGATTTCTATCTTTCCGCAATTTCTTCGATAATCTATCGTATAATAAAATAAATTATTGGGTTCTAGGTTATTCGGAGTGCATTGATAGTGAGTAAACGCAAATCATGAAATTATGTTGTGATCGTTAATAATAGTCTTTTATTTATTTATTTATTTATTTATTTATTTATTTATTTATTTATTTATTTTGGTTTTAGTTTTAGCTTTTAAGTACGTCATGTACCCGGTCGGGTATAGTTTGGGGGACCCCGATGGGAAACCCCGGAAGTGACGTCATGTCACGTGACCCAGTGACGCCATGTTGTGTTGTCATGGTCACCCGCGAGAGCGGCCATCTTGTGACATCATCCTCATAGTGATACGCGGTTTTTAGTGCGCATGCGCAGCGCGTCTTGTTAGGGTGATACGTGTTTCCATCGTCCATTTTGTATACCGGAGGCCGCCATCTTGGTTTCTATAGTAGCACGTGGTTGCTATGTGACCCAAAGGCCTACAAGAATACAGGGGTATGTGCGCAGGGTGTGTTCAATTGAATCGGAGTATCACGAATTACCACAAACAACCCGACAATCCCTCCAAATCACTAAAATCCACTTTATTTAGTACGGATTCTCCATTGTATTGGCTTAGCACGTAGTGCTATAGTACCGAGGGGTACCGGGGATGCGTTCGATTGAATATGAGTATTTTTCTGTCTTGGAATTTCCCCAGAATCCTCGTTTAATTTATAGAATTATCACAAACAACCCCCAACAAGTTTTACTATTTCGAATTCTTTCAGAATTCTCTGCTTCTATCTATATACGCAGTAGCTTTCGTCTATCTGGTCATGTTTCTTTGCCCTGGAGTATACTCCAGTAGCGCAGAAGAGTCTATCAGTCGAAACAGTTTACCTTATTGTTACTATATTTAGCAATTTCTGGTCTATTCTTGTTAGTTCTGACCATATTCCGAGTACTCTTGTTGTTTCATTTATCTAGATCATTTATATAGATTATAACTTACCAACCAGATTGCTTGATTTCCCATAATCTGTATGCAGAGTTATCTCCCCTTATTACAAGAAGTCCTATATCATTCCCAAACCCAATAAGCTATCGAACAGTTACTGAAAATTCATTGCTCGAACAACGCGAAGGCCATCGAGCAAATGAGCTAACGAGTAATTGCTCATTCGAGTGACTCTTACCCTCATTTCAGTATTTGAGGATACATATGGCCTGGTATTGTATTATTATTTGAGGATACCTTTCGAGGATACCTTTTATAGGATACTTATCTGAGGATACTATTGCCTATTTGGCCCTACCTTCTAGGCCACCACAAGACATACCTATCCTAAATATCCCCTATAAGCTATCGAGCTGTTACTGACAAGTAATTGCTCGAACGACTCGCAAGTCCATCGGGCAAATGAGCTAACGAGTAACTGCTCGTTTGAGTTACTCCTCGAACGACTCTTAGCCTCATTTCAGAAGAAAAAATGGATTCCGAAGGTCAAATGTTTTTTTCAAAAAGGGATTCGACAAATGGGATTCCGAAAAGGGATTCCATAAGTTGGATTGTGTCTGGGTCACGTGACATGAAGTCACTTCCGGTGTCCCCCACCGGGGTCCCCCAAACTATACCTGTCCGGGTACATGACATACTACTTTTTTATTATCAATATTTTTAGCATTCGGCAATTAAAATACTCCAAAGAAAATCAGGTAAAACAAAATTAAAATATCGTGCTTTGAGTGCAATAAGGCGCCACCTGCAATGCTTTAGCATTGCAGGTGGCGCCTTGTTGCACTCAGACACGATACATGGTTATCGTTTTGTTATGGTTTACAAACAGATTCCATTACGCACTAAAATCTTTCATTTGGTACCAAAACAATTTATTTGACCTAAAAAAATTCCATTTGTTACCAACAAATTTCGGGTTCGGTTCGGGTCAGCGTTAACACCGATCAGCAGGCGCCATATGTATTGATAAGGCATTGCAGATGTCACCTTGTTGAGCTAAATGAACGATATGAAACTTGATATATTTGGACAATTAAAAATTTGGCAGTAAATGGGACAGTGAGGCGATAATGATAACACAGTGAAGGGATTCCTTTAATCTGTATCATTTCCTGTTTGTTTCATCTCCGTACAAAGCGTACACTTAAGTTCATTCTGAAATGATTGATGAGTTTTTGTTATTATTAGGCAAATAAAGGCAGAGGTCATGACAGTCGTATTAATCACCTATCCCCGTACACTATCTCAAGATAAACAGTGTTACCGTACCGCACGTTTATATTTTCTCAAATCCCATGTCAGCGGATTATCACGTCCAGACATTCACTCTTGTCATCTTTATTCACCCCTGACTTATCTCATCATGAACATCAGCTTTCGATAAAGTTATCTCCCCTGAAATTATTGGTCGGGTGACGGTGATCCAATTAAGAAACATGTCATTGTTGAGAAAACAGTTATGACATCACTCAAAAACGACGAAGCGAATTTTTTTTTTAACTTTTAGGAAACCAAAACGACAGGCGAATCTCTGTATTGTCTGTTATTTCTCGATTATTAAAGATTACAAGAGGAAACTTGTTTTTACGACAAGCAAACCGGAAGTATCTAAGCAACTCTCCACTTTGGCTCCTAGTTTCGTGAATATGTTTTTAGCAAATATTACCTCATAGACTATTTTATCATATGACTCGTCCGTTTTGTTCACTTCAAAACATTTGATATTTTGCTTTCATATCAATCAGTGATAAATAAAGCCTTCCGTCGAATCCATTGGTCAATTTCAAAACTAGACAATTTGATTGGCTGAACAAAATACAACTGGGCCATATTTTCATAATTTGCATAATTGGGGTTGAAAGATTTCAATGGTCAATTTCAAATATGGACAGTTTGATTGGCTGAACAAAATACAACTGGGTCACATTTGCAGAATTTGAGTAGGGAGAATTTACGTTATGGGTCCTATTAAGGTTGGGTTATATTGCATTAACCCTTTACCTAACATAAGGAACAAAAAACCGGCAAGTGCTATATACGAAAAATTTTCATTTTTTGCTTCCAAAACACAGGTTATGACACATCATTGGAACGAGCGCCCCTCGTGCTCGTTCCAATGAGGGGTCATAACCTATGTTTTGGAGGCAAAAAGTAAAAATGTTTAGTTATATGGTGATGTTTTTCCAAGTGTCGTCTGCAACACACGTTAGTTAAAGGTTTAAAAAATTATACCAAGTCAGTAATTTGTGCATATGTGTGTATATGATAAATAGAATATGAAATGAGTGTTTTTCTCGTATGATATTTATGAAACTCGTCCGAATTTTCCGTTTGGGGCTCGCCCAACCGGAAAATTGTTAGACTCGTTTCATAAATATCATATAAGAAAAACCCTCATTTCATATCCTCTATATATTAATGGAAAGAATAGTTTCTGCATAATGGACTACGATGGGCACACTGTAGATATGAACAAAACAAAAAAAAAACGCTTTACAGAACATCAAAAGACGGTGTAAGCGCTGTATTCTAATTTTTAAAAGGGGTTCAACAAAGAATAAAAGTCAAACACTGATTGAGAAAAGAATTTTTAAAAGTCAGCTTCTGTTTATTGATAGTACAATGCAAGATAATACCCGAAGTTTGTGAAAAGAAGCGCACATTGATGACACAACTTCGCTAATATTTTGAAATTTAATTTTGTTATATAAAATTCTCATCCCTTTAATATTAAATTTACAGGGAGCTTTAGAAATGTAAGGGAAGTTAACTTTCCTGCAAATCTCTTCCAATGACGAAAATTGTCAGCCATGGTAAACTTGTCTTCTAACATGACGAAAGTAAGTGTTTAAGTAAACTGAGTTCCAAATGCACAAATAATAATACTTTAGACTAAATTACTCTTTGCTTCGGAATGCTGGCTGGCAGTCCAGGTCGCAGCGATGGGGGGGGGGGGGGGGGGGGGGGCTTAGCAATGGCTTTAGTGGTTGTGAATCCGCCCAATACTTTTCTTTTCCTACTGGAAACATTGAGACACTGTCTGACAGTCCAGAGTTTAACGATGCTGTAGTGAGGGCTCCATGGGTTGTGACCCAGCTCCAATAGTTTTTCGTGTCGGGATATTCTCGTAAAGACTGGAGACGAAGATATCGATTCACTTCCGCCTGTACTCAGGAAGTGTCTAACGAGAATAGTTTTGATATTTGGATTTATGTCGCATACAGTCGACCGTATAAATAAACGACTGTGCTATCTGACTCACGCACTTGGTTGGTAGGTGGGGTTGGGGTGGGGGTGCATGGTCAATTTGAGTGCGGTACGTGTCAAGTAAGATGTTGCCTGAAGCAAGGACGTGGCGACAGGGGGTGCCCCCCCCCCCCCCCCCCCACACACCAATCCTGGCCAAAATGTTCTATAGAGGGAAATTCGGAGGGCAAGTCACGAGTAGGTGGAAATTCCACCTTTCTGGATTTTAGAGCTTCTTTGGCGATGCTGGTGTCTCCTTAGCTTCCGAAAACTCCAACTCGGTTTCAAATCAGCAAAAACTCTAACTGTTTCTATTTACAACTACAGTGTACGCAATATCGAGCTTCATAAGTATGCATGATTTCAATCTGTACGAAAGTTTTGTATTACGTTTTCTTATCGTAATAAAAAAAAATCTTCGAAATGAACATCAAGAAAATCACATCATGTAAAATCGTTATCCTGAGTTAATTCCATCATTCACAGTTACAAAATGATGAAACATCGAAAACTGATCATTCCTGCATAATATCTGAATTAATATTAAGACAGTCTGAATTGTTCAAAGTTCTAAGCTTGAGCATTTGTTTAGCACATATTCAATTCCCAGAAGAATACCGAATAATAATAACCTGATAATTCTATCAAAAATATGTTGGCATTTCAGTTACTGGAATCAATTTTATGCCCTCTTTCAAGGCTTCATTTTCAAAATCTTTCTCGGTTATGAATTTCCAACTAGGGGGAGAGCGAGAGGGGTATTTCCACCTCCCGGTCCCTTCCTTAGTTTGAAATTTACTACCCTACACTCCACAATCGGAACTCTATAGCCACCTGACCAATATTACACATACAGTTTATTTCGGAACAAATTAATTTTCAGGAAGTTTTGAGTTTTTCAATTATAATCCCGAGTGACTGATATCCCAGGTACATGGGGAGCCTGCGGCTCTCCCGAAATATGACTATGCTATTCCAGCCCGTTATGTAAAACACCTACAGATTCAAACGTACATCGCGTTCTGTCTATTTCTTCGTAGCGTGTTCATATTGTGCCACGTTGATCAGCACGAATATATTGCCACTGCATGCCTAAATTATTTTGGCTTCATCGTCACCAAGATACCACGGTTGAATGTTCATATTGTTTCGAGTTTGTCAGAATCAGCGGCAGATAAGTGGTAAAACGTCTTTTCCTACACCAGGTCTTGGACCGTCTGCAAATATAAATAATTGGCTTGAACTAAAAGCCAACCACTTTGTCAGGGAACACCTAAGGCCCCGTAAGGCCTGGGGCTGACGTGGGGTTATTTAGTCCCGCTGATGAAGTTGCGGGAAAATTAGACCAACGTGGAGGGTCGGAATCCAAGTGTCGCGAACTCGGCGCAGAGAGCTGAGTTAGACCGACGCCGTGATTCCTTCTCTGCCAAATTGTCCTGAAATAGGTTCGATTTCCGTTAGGTGTGATTCCTAATCACTTCAGGCTGTATAATGGAAAGAATGATTTAAAGTAACAACGATTCTTTTATTTACACATAAAAATAAATCCGTTTCAATATTTCAACAATCAACAATTCAATTCTTTTCACAGAAAATGGGTCACTACGGTTAAATAATTCTAAAAAATCATATAGTCATTCTATAGCCCTGTACTGGCACTATAGTCTACACACTGGAAATGTTACTACCGTGAGCTCGCCATAAGAGCTTCACAAATCTGAAATGTTATTACTGTGAGCTCGCCATAAGAGCTTCACCCGCTTAGGCTCAAATGTCAACGTCTGCGCGTACTGTACCTCTGGCCGTCGGAGGGTTCCGACCAGCAATGTTCGTCATCTATAAACCACCGTACTTCTGATTTGGCTCAGATATTGTCTACTCATACCTTATGTGCCTTTTGAAAGTCCTCCGTGAAAGTCCTATTGAAATATCCACCGTTCCTGGTTGAATTCACGATTCACAGATGCCCCTTTTTGTGCTAGGGCGAAATTGTCACTCACACCGATCTCCAGTCGGTATTACGATGTTCCGACAGCAAAATAAACTACTCAGAACGCAATCAGGCTGACGCTTCAAAGGGTTAATACGCACAATACAATTAACCTACACTTCTGACTATTGCAGGACGATACCTGCTACTCGACAATCTAAACTTTAACGTTCCACCTGGAGTGTTCTTTCTCACGAATTCGGCCCCGTAGCCGCCTATCAACTTTAAGCTAAATCAATCATGGAATGCCCTCTCTGGCGATTCCAGCCGTTTCAGGGTCCTGTGATCGAAGGTACCCTTATGCCAGGAAACAGAGTCCGCCTGTCCTGGACTTCACCAACGCGTGTGTGACCCCAAGTGTGTGTCTAATGCTCTGCTCTTCCAGGTATATATACTTTTTACCCTAAACTGTCAGGTGGACCGACGCTCATCTGTCCACCTGTCAAAACGGTGGGAGATGACGTATATCGAGGCAGAATCAATACAAGTCATCTCACGCGTGACTTCACTTGTCGAGAAAACCGATTCGTTCTTGCCATGATTGTTATAACTTATGATGACACGACATTTCTATCTTTTAGAATCTCGTTTCTCAATTTACCGTGACGACATCTTGACATCAACCGATTACGTCTCGCAAGACTCCGACTACTGTATAAATTAAACGAGATGATTAGACCTTATCTAACATACCGTTTCTCCCCTGGGTCCCTGCGCTAAAGCTGGATATACACCACGTGTGTTTTTTCTATGCCCAGCTTTACAGAGAAGTGAAATTCACGTGGGTTTTTCGCCTTGATGCGGAATATATTTTGAACTTACAATATCTTTAAATATGAGGCCCCTTGCCCCTATATTTAGGCTGGCTTTGCCCTGACAACTCCCTTCCCGAGAGAAACACCCTGTGTATCTCTTAAAACGCAAGGGGCAAAGCCACGCACGCTCGCCTCTCACACCCTTTTACAATCTACCATCATGTTCAAGACTACAAAACTGTACCCTAGTGGTCGTGGGGGGTCATGACCGGGCTCATGCGTCGGCCATGTCGATTCCCACGACACACACGCTACCACATGCTCCCGTCTTGCGGGTTTACATATGATATGGGGAGTAGCCTTATCCTCAGATTTGCAGCACTCTCTCTCTCTGTAATACTATATATTTACACCTAAACATACACATTTTTATACACGTTCGCCCATTTTGCAAACAGTTCACTTGGCACTCACTCCGACGAGTAACACCGTCCGCGCCTTTGCGTCAGATGGGTTAATTCCAACGGAGTGTAACTTCGCCTCCCGTTCCCCTATGTCTTGTGAAGGGGCAAACGACCCCTGCATTATGTTGAGCCTCACCCTCGCAAAGCTCAACCAGGGGATTAAAATTGTGCCTCACACACTCACACATTCAACACACAAATTTCCCGACCGCGCCTTTGCGACAGACGGGGTGAGTGTGCCTCACACTCACAACAAACTCTCGTCAATAAAAACAAGCGCGGTTTCCCCCGGGCCTTAACACCGGGTTTGTGCATCCCATACTTACAAAACTCGACACACAGGCTCCCCGTCCACGCACACGCGACAGACAGGGCAGTGTATCTCACATTCGCACTCACAACCAACTCTAGTCCGCGGTCAGAGCAATAATACTACTAAAATAAGAAAATTCCTTCCGGGCCTTAAAACCGGGTTTACGAAACTCATCACCTCACCCACAAAAATATTTGCGACTGGAGCCCCCGTCCCAGACACCAGGCCCGCAGCCACCCAACTATTGCTTCTTTATAACCACCGACCATTGGTAGGGGCCCGGTTCCCAGAATCCCCTTGGGTAACCCTCGACACACCCCTACTTCTCGCCTCGCCATTTCTACGGGTATTCCACCAGGGTCCCCATACCCTGTCGTTGTCGCATTCCCAAGAGCTTCCCTTGGCGTTATATCCCCCAGGCTCACTCGTCCCGGCGATTACCGTCGTTCGAACGACACTGGCCGTCCTTGGCCCTTGTGCCGTCGACCCCCCGGTCCATTGCGACGACTTCTTGCGCACATTGGGCGTTGTGCGCCCCCGGCACTCTCTACGTGGTCTCCGCCACATAGGATGCTTCTCCTTTGATTTGTGGACCCTTTTCTCGGTCACCTGGGCGCCCACCTTAGCGGTCCCATCCACTTTGACACACTCAACTTGTGTTGACCCGTGCCCTCTCAATTCTGGAGGAGTTTGCCCAGCCATTTGCGTGGGTCTGGCCTCCCCTCTCCACACAGGTGACACCGACTTCTGGGGGAGCTCAACTCCCCCCACATAAATTTGCTTGAGGGTCTTTCCCCAATGACCCCATTGGGTTCCCTCGCCGTTTGGCGTTTAGCCTGGACCGCCTGCGGCCCCTTCTCCCTAATTGGACAGGAGTCGTCTCCCTTGAAACTTTGCGACATTTCGTCGTGTAGGGGCCATCCCCTGGACCATCGGACTGGTTCCCCCTGGGAACCTTCCCTTCCTTACTCGGTACGTTACCGAGTGCAACCGCCGGGGGTCCTTGCCCACCGACTTGAACTTCCTTTGCCCTCGTTGGGCCATAACTTGGCCCCCTACCCCTGGACCATAACTCATCAGGGCTTGCCCTCACCCCTGGGACATTACCTATGACCAGGTCATACACAGGTGATTCAATGCACATGGCTTCCACTTCGCCACGATAAAATGGGGTATCCACCGTTATCCTCGCGATGGGGAACCTTCTAACGGTCCCATCTATCAAAATACACAAATGGTCACGACCCAACAATTGCTTGTCGTCAACCAGTTGCCTTCTAACCGCTGCAGAGGAGCACCCAGAATCCCGGAGCAGACGGATCTCCCTTTGTCCCACATACCCTGGGTACACTGGCATATCAACCTTCTCCTGCGAAGTTGTGAGCCTCTCACACATGCCACTTATTATCGGGACAACCTTCCCGCCTTCCAGCCTTAATTCTCCCTCTTGTATACATTCCCGGAGGGGGTTGTGTTCTGGACCGATGGTTTGACAGAACGCTGCCGTCTGTCTACTGGGCCCTGGATCTACGCGGTCACCTTGCTTCCAACCCCTTGGTGCTGCGTTCCAGGCCCCCTGCTGGGGTGGCCTAATGTTCCCAGTGGTCCTTACCTGTTTCTGCCAGCAGTCCCTGGCAATATGACCCCGCTTGTTGCAGATAAAACAAGTGGTGTCCTTGGGAGCGCTCCCCTTCCGGCTGGCCTGCGACGCAGGAGGGTCGGGGTGGTGTTGCCTTACGGGTGCCATTGCCAACCCGTTTGCCCCACCCCTAGCCGATTTGGGTGCGTTCACACTCCCACCGTGGGCCTCGATGTAGCGTTCTGCCACAATTGCCATCTCATCATAGGTGGGCGGACCCCTTTCCTTGATGAACAGGCCCAACTCCTTGGAGCATGTAGTTAAAAACTGCTCCCGGAGAAATAGATCTCGCAGGGCTCCATACGACTCATTCACTTCTGCGAGATCAGTCCAGCGGTCAAAGTACCGCCTAGCTCGGGCAAAATACTGAGGTACTGTTTCTCCCTTCTCCTGCTTAATTTCTCGGAACTTGGTCCGGAATCCTTCTTCAGTGAGCTGGTATCTCCGAAGGATGGCATTCTTCAGCTCACTGTAGTCGTTAAGAAGTGCAGGAGGCATACTGGTATAAGCCTCGAGGGCTTTACCTGACAACAAAGGGCTCAAGCACATAGCCCATGTGTCTTCTGGCCACATTTGACTGGAGGCAAAACGCTCGAACCTCTCCAAGTACGAGTCCAAGTCATCTGTGTTTTCATTGAAATGAGCGAGATGGGGGCGTGGGGCATGAATTGCTACCCCTGCACTCCCATCCCCTGAGCGCCGACTTTCATTCTCCACATCGGCCCTTGCTCTGAGGAGCTCTAATTCTCTCTCGTGCCTCTGTTGTTCGAGCTCTCGCTCTGCCTCCCTTGCCTCCCTTGCTAATTGGGCTTCCCTCTCTCTCGCCTCATTTGCTAATTGAATCTCTCTCTCTTTCGCCTCTCTTGCGTCTTTCTCACGCTCTCGTTCTAATTGGGCTTCTCTCTCCCTCGCCTCTCTTGCGTCTTTCTCGCGCTCTCGTTCTAATCGGGCTTCTCTCTCCCTCGCCTCTCTTGCGTCTTTCTCACGCTCTCGTTCTAATTGGGCTTCTCTCTCTCTTGCGTCATTACGTAAGGCAATCTCCTTGGCCTCACGTTTCTGCTCATCTTTAACGAACTTATGAAGTTCTGCCCCCTCAAGGCCCATTTCCTTGCCTAATGATACCAGTTGGGCGAGGGGTGTAACAACATCCATTTTGATTTTTTCTTTCTATCTTCAACACTCGTCAGAAAGAACGAAGAAGGAAAAGAAAAAAAAATATGGCAATTAATCTTAATTTACCTCTGTAATTTAACGTAATTAAACGCACCAAATATTCTGAAACCTACCGCAGTTATAGTGGCTATTAAGTATCCTTTTGGGGACTACTGTATTGCGATATTAAACCCTTGAACGGCATCAACTGACCGAACGCGTCAAAACCTAAACAGAACCGCCATTAAAATAAAACAAAATTTCCATATAGCCATTTTTTACCTTTTAGAAATATCCTGGTAGCGCTCGCCAAACAATGTCAGGGAACACCTAAGGCCCCGTAAGGCCTGGGGCTGACGTGGGGTTATTTAGTCCCGCTGATGAAGTTGCGGGAAAATTAGACCAACGTGGAGGGTCGGAATCCAAGTGTCGCGAACTCGGCGCAGAGAGCTGAGTTAGACCGACGCCGTGATTCCTTCTCTGCCAAATTGTCCTGAAATAGGTTCGATTTCCGTTAGGTGTGATTCCTAATCACTTCAGGCTGTATAATGGAAAGAATGATTTAAAGTAACAACGATTCTTTTATTTACACATAAAAATAAATCCGTTTCAATATTTCAACAATCAACAATTCAATTCTTTTCACAGAAAATGGGTCACTACGGTTAAATAATTCTAAAAAATCATATAGTCATTCTATAGCCCTGTACTGGCACTATAGTCTACACACTGGAAATGTTACTACCGTGAGCTCGCCATAAGAGCTTCACAAATCTGAAATGTTATTACTGTGAGCTCGCCATAAGAGCTTCACCCGCTTAGGCTCAAATGTCAACGTCTGCGCGTACTGTACCTCTGGCCGTCGGAGGGTTCCGACCAGCAATGTTCGTCATCTATAAACCACCGTACTTCTGATTTGGCTCAGATATTGTCTACTCATACCTTATGTGCCTTTTGAAAGTCCTCCGTGAAAGTCCTATTGAAATATCCACCGTTCCTGGTTGAATTCACGATTCACAGATGCCCCTTTTTGTGCTAGGGCGAAATTGTCACTCACACCGATCTCCAGTCGGTATTACGATGTTCCGACAGCAAAATAAACTACTCAGAACGCAATCAGGCTGACGCTTCAAAGGGTTAATACGCACAATACAATTAACCTACACTTCTGACTATTGCAGGACGATACCTGCTACTCGACAATCTAAACTTTAACGTTCCACCTGGGGTGTTCTTTCTCACGAATTCGGCCCCGTAGCCGCCTATCAACTTTAAGCTAAATCAATCATGGAATGCCCTCTCTGGCGATTCCAGCCGTTTCAGGGTCCTGTGATCGAAGGTACCCTTCTGCCAGGAAACAGAGTCCGCCTGTCCTGGACTTCACCAACGCGTGTGTGACCCCAAGTGTGTGTCTAATGCTCTGCTCTTCCAGGTATATATACTTTTTACCCTAAACTGTCAGGTGGACCGACGCTCATCTGTCCACCTGTCAAAACGGTGGGAGATGACGTATATCGAGGCAGAATCAATACAAGTCATCTCACGCGTGACTTCACTTGTCGAGAAAACCGATTCGTTCTTGCCATGATTGTTATAACTTATGATGACACGACATTTCTATCTTTTAGAATCTCGTTTCTCAATTTACCGTGACGACATCTTGACATCAACCGATTACGTCTCGCAAGACTCCGACTACTGTATAAATTAAACGAGATGATTAGACCTTATCTAACATACCGTTTCTCCCCTGGGTCCCTGCGCTAAAGCTGGATATACACCACGTGTGTTTTTTCTATGCCCAGCTTTACAGAGAAGTGAAATTCACGTGGGTTTTTCGCCTTGATGCGGAATATATTTTGAACTTACAATATCTTTAAATATGAGGCCCCTTGCCCCTATATTTAGGCTGGCTTTGCCCTGACACACTTGCAGCAGCAAGTTTCCCTGCCCGCAATATTACTACGTGGGGAATATGTGATCTCTGGGTGTGTCTTTAGAATACAGCCATGAGCCAATACTATAAAATGTTTACAAATCGTCCCCCTGAGTTCCAATGTGTTCTATGTTCCTATCGGCACATAGAACACATTGGAACTCAGGGGACGAGATGTATTTTCCAGAATTGGGTTTTCTATTTACTAAAACACAGCGCCCCCTGCAGTTTATGTGAAGAGCACAAGTCTCACTCACAGTATTTTAACAGGAAGTGTTGTGCTCAATGGTTACGGTATTGGACTACAAACAGAAAGGTCTACGGATGGATTCCGGCGATGGGCAACTGAATTGTGTCCTGGAAAAAAGGCAAGACACTTAATGCCGATTGCCCACGTGGGGGCACCGTGGCGCTGGGTACTAAGGTGAACTGCACGCCGATGGTGCACATATGTGGAGTAAGTACGTTGGGGACTTTGACAGTTGCTCGTCACTGCTCGGTGGTTCTCCGGGTACTCCGGCTTCCTCCACCCACAAAACTGTCAGACATGATGTTGAAAGAGTCGTTAAATCCCGAATCAAATAATAAGACTTAAAGGAGACCTAACGCGTCCTTTAGAACAGCCAATAATTGCTTCAACCTTTTATTGTCACTGTCAGAAAATACAACTTTGGAAAAGACATCTGTAACAGTTCCATAGTATTGTCCCTGTACGCATCACTTCGACGTATGATAACCTTTAATCGGATAGTCAAATTCAAATGATGGCTTTGAAAATGTATTTTGAATAGTTACAAAGTGGAGGTCACGTCAAAACTCTGTTCCATTTTGTTGAGATGAAAGATTTATTACGGCGCCATGCTTCACTTCCTTTAGCGTTGTGTCCACTGTTTGATGACGATAGCTTTGTAAAATGAAGTATAAAATATACTTCAAGCAACTCGAATAAAATTCAATAAATCACCTTTGAACTCCAAAAAATAATTTACGCCTTACTTGAACCAACCAACATCCGCGTCAGAAGCGAAACTTTTCGGAGTTGTTAACGAAAAAACGACTATGGTATTAGTCTCACCAGTTAGCAATGGAACAGATACACTGGGTATTTTAATATACCATTATGGACGGTTTGGTCTGATAAATTGTGCAAACATTCCTGGAAATAGTTTGGTAATAGCTACGTTTTTGAGACATGAGACGTTGAGAAGACCAGCCATTGTTGGTCTAGCGGCTTCTGGTCTGTGACTTGGTGTAGTTTATCCATTCTACATAACTGCACACATTCAAGAGGAACATACAGAGAGGGATCTAGGTAAGTGGGGGTTGAAACAAACTCTGTTACTTCTTCGTATTTACGTTTTTTCCTAGCGCGTTTAGAGACGACGCTGAACTTTTTTATTTGAATAACTAAACGAATATATATTTGTTTCCGAAAACATAGTGCAGGACCCGTCATTGGAACGACCTCTTCCAATGACGGGTTATAAATAAAATATACCCATAGTAGCTTGGTGTACCAAATCGTCGCCCGAGTGCTAGAATGTCCTATGTCCCTTAGGGGACATAGGACATTCTAGCACTCAGGTGATGAAATGTTCACCACAAGTGGTGAAGTGGTGTTAACCGCGAGCCTTTGGCTGGCCACCACGAATGGTGACCAGCAGACGTACATACGTGCGAATCTGTTTTTGTTTACATGAGCATCGCAGGGCGGTACTTCTGCTGTCTATTTTATCACAAAAACGAAATAGAAAATGAAACAGAGCCTATTTTGTTTTAATAACATAATAACATACTCTTCCGAGTTATGCATGCCTTATTAACATGAGACAATGCACGTTTGATAAGTTTTCGCATCTTATGAGGTAAACCCATTTAAAAACGCAATAAATAATTGCCGCTTCCATTTCACGCTTCACGAAGCGACAAATTTAGACAAGTTCTCATTGAGGTCGACATAACCAAAGGTCAACTTGGATATAGTTCCACTGTAGGTGTAAATTTTAAATATTGAAATCCAATTGCTGGCGCGTGTTCACCACGGTTGGTGTGTAATGCTAAACGTATGTCACAGACTTTTTATATATGGAAGAACAGGTAATCATGGTATACATTATTGTGTTTTGGATCCAAGAATTGGACAAAACAAACAACAACGAATAGCGACTTTGACGTTAGTATGAGAGTACGTTATTCTAACAAATGAAAAGATTACTATGTCGACTATTAGCGGCATGTAAGAACGGCGACTCGGTGGTTATGGCATTGGACTTCAAACCCAAATGTTAACGGTTCGATCCCCGCCAGTGTTAGCTGCGTTGCGTCCTTGCGCAAGTCACATCATCCCGGTTACCCACATAAGAGCACGATCGTGCTGTGTACCTAGGGGTATTGCACGTCGGCTTCCTGTACCCGCAAAGCTGTCCGCCACGAGGTAACTCTTGATGTATTAAGTGTCGTTACGCCCACAATAAAAATCGACGCCATTACTATAACAGTAGCATGGTTTTGGAGTGCTGTGCGTTTTATCGTCGGCCAGGCATGAATTTTTAATTCTCAGATATTCTATTAGCAGTCTGAATTTGCAAGGACTACTGAATGGAGAGTTGCTATTCATAACTGAATATATAAAAAAATAATAAAATAAACAAAATTATGTTATTATTATTTATCATATGACTCGTCTGGTTTGTTCACTTTAAAACATTTGCTATTTTGCTTTCCGTCAATTTCATTGGTCAATTTCAAAACTAGATAATTTCATTGGCTGAACAAAATAAAACTGGGTCACATTTTCATAATTTGCATAATTAGAGTTGGGAGCTTTCATTGGTCAATTTCAAAACTGGACAATGTGATTGGCTAAACAAAATACAACTGGGTCACATTTGCGTAATTTCAGTAGGGAGAATTTACGTTATCTGTCCTATTTAGGGTGGGTTATATTGTATTAATCTTTTACCTACAAGAAAAACGCCTTTCATTTTTTTTTATATTTTCACTTTTTGCTTCCAAAACATAGGTTATGACCCCTCATTGGAACGAGCTCGTTCCAAATGAGGGGTCATAACCTATGTTTTGGAAGCAAAAAGTGAAAAATTTTAGTTATACGAGGATGTTTTTTCCAAGTGCCGTCTGCAACTCAAGCTAGGTGATGGGTTAAAAAGTTATACTAAGCGGCTAATGTGTGCGTGTGTGTGTCATATGATAAATAGAATGTGAAATGAGTGTTTTTCTCATATAATAGTTATGAAACTCGTCCGAATTTTCCGTTTGGGCTCGACAGAAGCTCGCCAAAACAGAAAATTCTTGGACTCGTTTCATAAATATTATATGAGAAAAACACTCATTCCATATCCTGTATTTATTATCCGCCTATTACTGTTCCCTTAGTGCCATATTTACAAATCCGTACGGAACATGGGTTCCATATCGATCTCCGTTAACCACGACGTCAAAGATCAGCCAAAAGTACTAAACTCCGCCTATTTTCGTCATTGGCCAATCGAAACCTCGCATTCTGACCTGATCAATTCAGAATCTGCAATGACAGTCGATAATCGAATATACAAAGAGTTTTATTAAAGCTTTGAAATTTTCTCTGTGTGATGTTTGAATTTTTAAATAAATTGTTTCTTTTTCATAGACTGCACTCATGGCATCGCGGAAGATTGACTGACGAAAGCATTCAAACATCGTGACGTTCTATGTATTTGTTCTGCTGTTGCCCGGATGAAGTTTTACTTGCAACTCCTTACATTATGCTAATATGTGCAAAACAGTTTATGTTTGTCCCGACTTTGACGGTAGTGGCGTAATTTATTTTTCATTTTTTTTTTTTTTTTTTTTTTTTTGCTTTTTACATATGGTACGGCCTGTCATTCGATGCCACAGCTAGGGTTTAATCCCGGGAATCTTCACTCGCTTCAATCTTCAACCTCGCCTTTATTTTTCGAATCACAAGTAAACTCTCACTACTTACTACCTCCTTCAACATCAACTCCTTCTGTGCCGCCACCAGTCTCCTCCGCTTTAAGGAGAGGAGATTGGAGACGGCAATGAAGAGAGAGCTGAATCCAGAGGAGGTAGTGGTGATGAAACTAGCGATTCCGAAAATGAAAACGAGTTGGAAGCGGGTTGGGATTTTCATAATTCTCTTATGAAAAGAACTTTTACGTCTAAAGATGGCAGATGCCAATAAAATATTTTCATTTTCACGAAAATAAATGTGTTGTTCAATCTCATAAATTTACTTGATATTATCCGGGACATTTCCCTGTTCCTTGTTCTGAGAAGAATTTCATTCCCGTTCCCTTTTCTATAGAAAACCGGAAATATATTAAACCCCAACCACAATCCCATCTGAATCACAGCTGCAAAAAAAAAAAGCATTTCTGGTCCACCTAGGTCTGGATCCACGAAGAAAACAACTGGTTGTACTTTTCTTTTCACATGCGATAAGCTACATCTTTTGTTTTTTAGTTTGTTTTGTTTTTAGAATGTCGGGATATAATATGCTACATACATCTGGTTCACCGTGAAAGCAGACAAAAATAACATAAGTGGGAGATTTGAAGCGCAGTTTAACCTCTTGCATGCTGCTGGAGGATATTTTCTCACCATTAAAGTAAGTCAAATTTGAGGATATTTTACCAAACTTTCCCATGAATTGTATAGACTTTTTAACCAATGATATATTATGTCAAATTTTAATGATTACGTCATCTAATCTGTGAAGCAGCCATGACTGCATTTGATGAAACGTATTTTAAAATTACTCAGCGGCTTAAGCGTTAAATATCACTACTTCATCGTTCATCACGGAACGCTGACATAACACCCAGTTTATAACACCCTTTGATGTGTCGTGGTCATTTTGTTTGGATACTTTTATTACTTTCCAAAGTGTGATTTACTGGTATTCCAGGGTTCGATTATAAACGATGAGTCTTCGAGTCGTTCGAGCAATTGCTCTTGGAGTGACTCCTCGGACGACTCTTATCCTCTTTTCAGAAAAAAAAGGGATTCCATAGCCACAGGCGTTTTTGAAAAAGGGATTCCACAAATGGGATTCCAAAAAGGGATTCCATAAGTGGGATTCCGTCTTATGTCGAGTGACTCGCAACTATTGCTCGAATGACTCGAATCCCATCGAGCAAATGAGCCTTAGAGCAATTGCTCGATCGAGTGACTCCTCGAACGACTCTTATCCTCATTTCAGAAAAAAGGGGTGCCGAAGGCCATATGTTTTTCAAAAAAAGTGGTGCCAAAATTGGGGGATATGGCCATTGGATATAGGCATTTATTATACACAAGGGAGATAACTCTGCATACAGATTATGGGAAATCAAGCAATCTGATTGGTTAGTTATAATTTATATAAATGATCTAGATACATGAAACAACAAGAATACTTGGAATAGGGTCAGAACTACTGCTATTACGTACCACCTTACCAGTAACAGGATGATACAAAGCATTTGGTAGGTTAATACTATCAACGGTTAGGATGGAACCTACAGGGGAATATACCAACCTTACTCTGCTGCCGTTCTGTATTACCAGGCATTGACCCCCACTCCAGAAAACCACTCAATAATATGAAGCACCTGGTGGATAAGCAGTACCAAGGGCCAGCAAGAGACCTATAGGGATATGTACAGCTTATGCTATACTACCGTTCTAAACTACCAAACATTACCCCACCCACGCAAAATCACTAGGTCTACCATAACGTACTACATATACCAGCCATATAATCAAACCAAGCAATCGGTTGGTCAATAGTACCAAGCACAAACAGGGGCCTATAGGTGTATATACCTCCATACTATAGTACCCTTCTAAACTACCAGACAGTACTCTACCCACAATACTTCTATGCATAGCACTGCATACTACCTATACCAGTCATAGGATAACATGAAGCATCAGGTGGATTAATAGTACTAAGGGCTAACATGGGCCCTGCATGGGCAGAGGTATATATCGTCCATATTATACTTCTGTTCTATACTGCAAGGCATTACCCCCGCCCCCCCCCCCCCCAAAGAATCACTAAATCTACCATAACGTACTACATATATCAGCCATAGAATAATACAAAGCAATCGGTTGGTGAATAATATCGAGGACTGGACCTACAGCGGTGTATATACCGCCCATATTATAGTACCGTTCTAAACTACCAGGCAGTACCCCTACTCACAATACCGCTATGCCTAGCATTACGAACTACCAATACCAGCCATATGATAATACAAAGCAATCGGTTGGTTAATAACACCGAGGACTAACATGGGCCTACAGCGGTATACACATTGCATCATATGCCACCCGTTCTAATCCCGTTCTAAACAAACGATTATAATACTGCCCGACCTAACACTAAACTACCAATACCACAAAGGATTCGGTAGGTTAATAGTACTAAGGGGGGTAATAGGCCAACAGACCATTCATCCTATACTGTCCAACTTAAACCACCAAGGACTATCTTACAATACCGCACTGGCCGACCATACATGACCCCCATGCCCACAATACTGCTTGACCTAGCTATAGCAGACATTGTATAATATGAAGACCCAAGGGCTAATAGTATACCAACATGGATATATACCACTACTGCCATATCACCCCACCCCATACGAGAAGCCCGACATACCCTGACCCGAATAACGTTATGTCAGATTGTATACTGGGCAATAACAGTGGTCAACATCTCTATGACGTCGCGCACGTATCACGACGTCACGACGTCAATAGCAACGTCAACCGTTTCGCGGGAAAAACTTTCAAGAAAACCCAATTTTCCCATCATCTTTCCACCACTTACCCATAATATATACCTATAGCCCCATGCGTACATATATCACTATACTTGCCATAGCATACTATATATACAGTACCTACACCACTTGTAGCTGCAAGGAGCCGTACTTTTCCAAAGGAAAAAGTTGCTCCGGCAAAAGTCCGGTTCCTATGGGAATTTAACACTAGTTGCTCCGGCAAAAGTCCGGGTAATGAGGCACGATTCATACGTGCTATACTACTCCCAGAGCTGAGATGGCTCTCACTAGTCTGTCTGGTAGTTCCATTGCTGTCCAGATGTTCACGCTCTGAGGTCAGATGAGTGGAAAAAAAAACTAATGGTAAACCTGCTTTTATACCATGATTACCTATTCTACTACAGATGAAAAGCCTATGACATAAATTTTAGTTTTACACACCAACCGTGATGAACACGCCAGCAATGGGATTTCAATAGTAAAAAAATTACACCAACAATAGAATTACATCCCCGTTTACCTTTGGTGACGTCGACCTGAATGCAAACTTGTCTAAATTTATCGCACGTTGACTCGCGAAGAGTGAAATGGAAGTGGCAATTATATATTACGTTATTAAATGGGTTTACCTCATAAGCTGTCAAAAATTAACAAACATACATTGTCTCGTGTTAATAAAGCATGCATAACTCGAACTAGTGTGTTATTATATTATCAAAACGAAAAAGGCTCAGGTCTTTTTTTATTTGGTTTCGGCGATAAAATTGACAGCAGAAGTACCGCCCACCGATGCTCGTGTAAACAAAAACAGATTCGATCGTATGTACGTCTGCTGTTAGTGAAATCGAGAAAAAATAATAGCGATTCTTAATAATCTGACGATCGTGGTATAAATAAAATATACCCAAAGTAACTTGGTATACCAAATGTTCACCACTCGTGGTGAAGTGGTGTTAACCGCGCGCCGAAGGCTCACGGTTAACACCACTACACCACTCGTGGTGAACATTTGGTACACCAAGCTACTATGGGTATATTCTATATATACGCTTGGGGCTGCCTTTCATGAGGGGTCATAGGCGGTGTCTTGGGGACAAGGAGTGAAAATTCTTGAATAAGGAATTTAATTAGTTTTGAAAAATGTCTGTCTATCTCCAACGGAACTTCTCGAGGCTGACCTCAGGCTCTCATCACAGAGTACCCCCACGATCTTCTCAAATTACATAATCACAGTTCACTCCCCTCTCCAACTAAAATATTTTCTTTCTTTTTTTTTTTTTTCTCTCTCCTTCGTACCTGCCAGGCCACAACCACGGAAATCAAATGCGGGTATCCCCAGAGAACGAGAGATCTCTCCTCTCTCCATATATGTACGTGTGTATGTGTATGTGTTTATGTGCATTATATATGTGGGTGCACATCTTATGTATACATCATGTATGCAGATGGGTATATGCGGGTATATGGATATATATGCATATATGGGTGTATGTATGTATGTGTATATATATGCGCGTGCATTTATGGGCTTGTATGCGACTATATATGTTCAATGCATATTGAATTTACAGACCCGTGTTATGTCCAGGAAATATACTTTAGCAGCCACGTATACCAAGTGTTAAAAGTTTGTTGTACCAGATACAGGATTGGAGAAATAAGGAGGCGGGGGAATGTCAATAGAAATTCATGAAGCGAAAAATACAATATTTGGTTTGGGGGCAATGGATCTTCTCAAAATAGTTTATGAAACCCTAGCGAATACGTCATACTGTGACATCTAGTATTCCTGAGTGCCTTCCTTGTATCACAGTGTGCACATTCACCCTTTTCCAAAACGCCCCCTTTTCGTCGGTAGGTCTCGCGCCCTAGTTCATCCCACCAAGGTCTCGACGGTGTAGTGTTCTCTTCCAACCAATCTCTTGCTAGCTGTAGGACAAGGGGCCTAAAACAGCCTACCGAAATTTCGCTCGTGTAGACGTTGATGCAAGGAGGGGATAGTCTCTCGGGTAAATACTACATGCGGCTGGAAGACAGGAATACACACTGTGACCAGTATTGTTGTGCCAAGATCTCTACAATAAAATTACCCCAGATCATCCACTTTGAGATCGGTTCCCTTTGTGTGCCTGTGATCTTACCATGTATTAAAGTCTAGCCACCCAAGCCTAATATTGCCCCACGGTGATAATGTAAATCTGTAGATAGTTTAGACCCAATATATTGTGGGCTGGAATTCGCTTTTATCCTCTGGCTTTAGTTAATTATCCATCTGTACCACCCCACCCCCCCTCCCCCCCCCCCCCTCACTACCAACCGTGTGACCCGAATCGGTTATAACTCTGTTAACATGCACCTACGAGAGAGAGGGAAGGAGAGAGAGAGAGAGAGAGACCGTAATATTCTGACAAACACTATTTTATAACTACCACAGACATGATTATTATTATTATAATTATATGGCGCTTTGTATACCTGAGCTGAGGTGATAAAGTAGAAATAAATGAAATGAAAAAACATTTGGTACACCAAGCTACTATGGGTATATTCTATATATACGGAGTCAGTACATGGGAGAGTGAAAAAACCAGTGATACCCGATTCGAAAATATGTGAATCAGGAAGCCGATTCGATGTCGATCACGCATTAGGCCATCCATCTCGGCACTGCATCGAATCTTGGAAGCCCATGTCAGAGTTATAAAATTCGTTACTTGGGGAAGAAGTCTTCTAAAATGGGCACCATGGGTATAAGTGATTGACTAAACTTGATTTATCGCCATGTAGCAGTCACGATTAGCCATTGTGCAGAAATATATCACCTTCAACACCAATGAATAAATAAATAAATATAAATGAAGCGATTGACGGTATCCGTCAACGTTCGCTCTCTATTTCATTTAACACGTGTGATTTGTTTTGGAAACAAAGATCAGGTGCGCCCCACCCCCTCACGTGTCACAGTAGGAGGAATGCTGATAAAGTCTATCATTGCCAAACTGTTAATTCTGATATGTTGTTGATATGGTATTGTTCAATGGTGGTGTTTCTCTTTCACAGGAGTCCTGATCGAAAACAATTCCGACAAATTTGTGGGCTTGTCGTTTTGAGAATTGCAGAAGATTCATAATGGTTTGCATTAAAAATACTCCAGGGGAGACATGTTTGTTCTTCCTTCATTCGTTAGAGAGAGCTACAAAGAGTTATTTTTGGGATTTTTTTTGTTTTTTGACGATATTATGTTCTTCTGAATGTTTGGATGCAGTTCCTGTGATATAGGTTTCATATTTGGAAATAAGAGGACCTCAACAGTCACTCACGTATTGTGTTTGGGGGCTATTTTGTCCGAATTTCAAACATGCATAATTTTCGTCACAGGGGCCGCGGTGGCTCCGGAGGTAGAGGTGCAGGCTGCAAGCCGAGAGGTCCTCGGTTCGAATCCCACCTGCGGCTACCGCGTTGGGTCCTTGGGCAAGACACTTCACCCCATTGCCCATGTGGGGGCACGGTGACGTTGTGTACTGAGGCGTAGTGCACGTCGATGGTGCACTGTCTTCACCCAATGCTAACCCTGCTTGTGTGGAGTTAGTATGTTGGGGAACTGACAGTTGCTCGCCGTTGCTCGGTGGTTCTCTACGGCTACTCCGGCTTCCTCCACCCGTAAAACTGTCGAGGTCATGATTAGCCATTGTGCAGAAATATGTGACCATAAACACCAATAAATGATATAATAATAATTTTGTTCACATTTTGTTATTGGGCCAATCATGACCTACTGGAGATCCACGATGACACACTTGATCGTTTTATATATCATTATCCCATTATTATTACTCGATAACGCGATAGTTTACCAGGCGCTAGTCATCAGTCTTAGTATTTAACTGAATCATTGGAGAATACATAGAGAGTAATCGCTTGACTGGTCTGGTTACGTGAAATAATTCATGAGAGGTGAGGGACGTTGTACAAACACGAGTGCGCGAATGTGCACGAGTGTTTTACAATATAGTCCCTCGCCTCGAATGAATTATTTCACGAAACCAGTCCAGCCAAGCGATCACTCTGTTTATTACTTTTCATATTAACGATAATTATATTATTTAACCCTTTACTTAACGTAACGGTCAAAAACGGCCAGTGCTATTCTCAAAAATCGCCATTTAATTTTCATTATTTTTTTTCATTTTTTGTCTCCAAAACATAGGTTATGGTCCCTCATTGCAACGAGCTCGTCGAGCTCGTTCCAAAGAGGGGTCATAGCCTATGTTTTTGAGACAAAAAAGGAAAATAATAGTCATTCAATAATTTGTTTTGCAAGTGTCGTCTGCTTTTCATGTTAGGTAAAGGGTTAAAAAAGTAATGAAAAACAATGAAGTCCCCATTACACCCACGGCAAAGCGTCTTCGTTTGCGCGCACGGATACATGACCCAATTGTTGCATAATTCACGTTTTATGTTATCGTTTATAATCAAACCCGGAAATCCCAGTAAATCACACTTTGGAAAGTAGTAAATATCAACCTTGTCTTGGATATGAAGATACATCTATGCCTTTTGAAACTTCCATTTGGGATGTCCATGGGGTATGGGCGGATTCTTGAAAAATGTGTAATTCTCTGTTGCCTTTAGAATACCAAAAACAATTATATATTTTCGGATTGACAAATATGTTTCACGATTGTGTGATGCTTTATAAAAGAGAGCTTCTGTCAATCCTTTTAACCCGTCAACATATCACAAGTGGTTTTAGCATCCTAATCGTATCTATACAACGACTACTGTCTAGAAAGAACAAAATGGTGAAGTTTATACTTCGTATCATCAAAAATTGTGATAATGAGAAATGGCCCTGTTCTATGACCTACACCACGAAATCTACAATTCTGTAACAAATTCATGTTTTCCAATAACAAATGTATTTGTGATAATGGAAAAAGTAAATTAACGGGAGAAACGAAATGTCAGCCGTGAATGGTGAAAAGAGAGAGGGGTCCTGGGCAGCATCTCCAAAACAATATGTTAATAAAACCTTGTCTCTATGACACCAGTCACCAAAAGTACTTAGCAACATTGAGGTATGGCGGTATCCAATGTTGGCCCCGGTCGGTAGTCTATGCTTGTGCGCTGGTAGAAGAAGGTATCTGCCCAACCCCTTCAGTCCTTATCAACCACAACCGTGAAGGCCTGTCACGAGAGGTTTTGACTCAGTCGTCTCAGGATACGCCTCGGTAGGTACAATTCGACGACAGCCGCATTGAATTCGTATTGAATTCGTGAAAGACTGAGTCATGTGCCTTATTTTATCAAAATATGAAATGAACGCGTGTATATTGTCGCACAAGGTTGAATAACACATTCAAGCCCCCGCACCCCCCCCCCCCCACCACCACGCACCCACCTCCACACTCACACTCAACCACCACCAAAGAAATTAAAAAGAAATACTTTTCAAGGCGGTCACACAATTCCACATCACAATTGCAATAAAGCAAGACAGCGAAGATGGATCACGGAATATTGAATATCTCGACACCAATTAGGATTGGGAAGTTAGTGCAAATAGGTTCAATTCCATGACGGTTCCATTCGACAGGCCTGGCAATCTAGAAAAGCAAGGAGTGCAAAACAATTGCACTCCTCAGATTGCTTGGGAATGCAATTGAACCTGAAATTTTCAATGAAAAATCTTGTATGATATTTTGGTTACATTCACTTCATGGTATTTATATTGTGACTGAAAAATTGTACTACATTCAGCTACATAGTGGAAACATTGACACACACATCTTCTCATCATTCACAACGTTGCATTCAGTTCTTATGTGACTGCCTTCTACACTCAAAATGCGACACAGAATGGGTCAGAAATTATTGCAAATCAGTGCAACAAAGGGTGTGAGCACCTTTGATACGGGGTAATAATGTAAATCAGAGAGCACTGCGGTGGATTCTAGACGTTAATATTGCATTATTATTATTAATATTGACAAATGTCCCCTGAGTTTCACTGTGTTCTCTGTGCCAGTAGTCTGCCAGTAGGCTGCCAGTAGGCACAGAGAACACATTGGAACTCAAGGTACGAAATGTTAATAGATTGTAAAGGCAGCCCCAAACAGGTCTGGCATTTCAGAAAATCGAGGGGCGCAAAAAATTGACCGCTTCAGCTTTTTCTAGGCGTGTAATAGGCGTGCAGCACTCCTGCACTCCTAAAGAATGCCAGGTCTGATTCGACATCGTGGGGGTCGTGGAATATGTTCTAATTTACTCAAACATTGACGAAACGACGCCTCTTTTTGGGCCTCTTCGCGTGAATAAAATAGTAACCAAGATCTGGGGTCATCAGTCTAATCTTGTAAGAAATTAAACGCAAATATGGCCAAAAAACAGTCTTGTCATCCGACAGGTCATCGCTCATGTTTAGATTCACTTGTATGGAATATTTCATTTGGTTGAAAAAGCGAGCTTACAAATCGCTTTAACAGCCAACTGATTTATTCCTGAATCTGAAAAAATCGATATTTTGTTGACATTAAAATAATAAATGAAGACTCCTTACACTCGTTGTTTTATGATTACACCGCATTACAATACACATACTTGTATGGTTTTAACTCTTGATGTTTCGAAGGGAATTAAATACTTATTGACAGTAATATCTATAAGTGGGACAGGAAAGAATACCTATCTATCATTTTATCTTTCAATCAACATGTATTTTGTCTGTATTAACTCCTAAACTGTCGTGTATCCGACCCCTTGAAACAGATGTTTGTATCAGGGAGTCGGATATAAACACGTTCCTTTCGCGTGAGTTCCATTTTTTTTTGTTCATCCGTACGAATCAATAGTTCGTTATATATTCGTCTACATTCTTGACTTATCCCCAATATATTGTGAGATAAAATGATTATTACCATTATGTGGAGTTACAAAATATGTATCCGAGTCTCGCTCTGGGTTCTAAGGGCAGATCACGACTCGTCTTCGACTCGTCGTGATCTGCCCTTAGAACCCGGAGCTCAACTCGGATACATATTTTGTACATCAGCATAATGGCAATAATCTCTATGTAATCGAAGGCACATTTCATAACATCAACTATCGTTTGCGCGCAAATTTCCACAAAAAAGTAGGTGAACAAACATCCCGTAACAACGTGGAATTCCAATCAGAATTGGACTGGTGACCCGTGAGCTTGATTTCAACCGTACACCTGTTTGAGAATTGGGATTAAGTATCTTGACCAATGACAGAACACATATGGCACGGGGCAGGACCACTGACGAAAATGCACCTTTCTTGCATCTTTGGGTGAACGAGATGGTAACGTTTCACCACAACAATTTCGAAATATTTGGATTCAGATGACATACAAACCACACCGAATTATATATATTCATATTCAGTGATAATTTTTACGTAGAACTTTACAAGTCGTGATGCTGTGGAGCAAAGACAGACTCTCTAAAATGTGACTTTGTTGAGGGCGCTTACATTTCGAGTTGAGGCAATAAATCCAGTCACACAAGACCGAACATTCCCGCAAGTAATTTCCGTGCATGACATTTTGTTATGAGATATTAGACAGCTCGCCGTGTCTACTGGCACATCCCTATCTCGCAACGGGACTGGTTACTTAAGAGCCAAGACCGACAGGCGTTCCTAGATCAATTTTGTAATGATGATATGCCGTTAGGGGTCTTTAATTACGGTGTGTTTTTTTTCAGCTGGTGTCAGCGAAGTGTCACAAGTCTATCAAATTAAGCTCACATGGTTGTGTTCAGTTTCCCACGTTGAATCCAATGTCGATAAAGCGAACAAACGTTTGATCTATATTGTTTCTTTAGTTATTGTTTGTTTTCTGCGCTGAATGCTTAATATTTTCGCTGCCGAAAGCGACTATAGTCACCTATTTTATGATGATTATCTATAGGTTCTGGGATGCGCAGATCAAACCTACCATCTGATTAATTGTTGGAAAGGGCTCACAGAGCCCTTTCCAACAATTAATCAGATGATAGAGTTTCAAGTATGTCATAAATTTTATTAAACTTCCTCGCATACAGTCACATAGAGTTCCTCCATATATGACTAAAGTGGGCGTGGCAGTGACAGGGTTAATACAGAGAGACCCCAGATTGGTGGAATTTCGTAAAGTAACCTATCATAAGCAAACTTTGAATGGTATCTAAATGAAACAAAGATAAAAAGCAGTTGCTGCAGGTTAGTTCATTACCTTCTTCGTACACATTGTTTCTCTCGTGCCAGTGCTCGTTCAGAAGTTTAATCTGGTAGTCCAACACACGGATGTCCTTTTTATGCTGAAAAACTTATCAGAAAAGCTAGCAAAATACCCATCCGAAGTACGAACAGATCGTCTTGATCCCCTTATAGGACACACATTTTATACAAGGCAACAACCCATCAGGCCATGGGTGTCAGTAGCGGGAAGGGGGAACAGGCGGACAGCTGTCCCCGACACTGAGGCTAGGGGACAGTGCATGCCCCTTTTCTCCAGAAGTGCACCAATTGAAAAGATTTAACTTTTCGAGAAATGTAACTGAGAAATTCTCGAGATTTGTGTCTAGCGTATTTTACGCGTGTCAATGGTGTAGGTGAGGGGGGAGTGTCGGCTATATTGACAGATGCTAGTCGATAATCATAAAACTTATGAGGTATACAGTCGGCGTTGTGAGTTATAAAAAAATGTCCCTTGACTGCAAAAATGCTCCATCTGCAATGCAACTGCATTGCAGTTGGTACTTTGTTGCACTTAATGTACAACACATATATAGTGTCAGTTCTGTTGAGTGTCACACTACATTTTATGATAAGCTGTAAACTCCGGGACATAACTCATACCCAGAGCCGAGTGCACTTTTTGATAGCAAATAGTCCCATCTGCCGTGGAATGCTTCCGGCGTCCATACTGTTGACTACAGTGAAAGAGACGATACCATCCAGGTTAGGGCTGCACGACATTCAAAACAGAATACCGGTATCGGTATTAAAAAAATAACGCGGTATACCGGTATATCGAAGACTGTTCAGATTTCCGAACATAAGTACCACAATCGAGACTTGAGGCATTACAGTCGGAACGAATTAGCATGCCTTGATGATGCAGTTTGAAAAATCTTTACCCAACGTAGACGATATCAAAATTTATTATTTTTAATATTAGTTTATCGGAGTTTTCAAAAGATTTCTACAAAACAATATCATTTGTCCTCTCATTGGAACGAGCTCAACGAGCTCGTTCCAATGAGGGGTCACATGACATGGTTTTGTTGATTTTATTTTTAAATTACCTTTTCAACTGCTGAATTTGTATATTACGCGGGCACAAGCGGTTGGTTCCTTGGGTAAAGGGATAATATTATTCATCCAGGCTACAGTTAAAACTCAAGACATCTTGAAAATCAAATCGTGGGTTAATAGGTAATGACGATAAACCGATATTTGTGTAATTACATCGGTGTTCAATCGATACTGGTTTGATTATCGGTGTATCGACATACCGTGCAGCCATAATCCAGGGCGTCGGGCTTGAACTGGTTAAGAAAAAGGTCGACTTGTAACAGTTTTTGTCCCATTTTGTCTCACCGACTGTTCAATACCCCCAATTGCTTGTCTGAATAATTCAATACACCGCCATTTAACCTTAGCCAAACTAATGTCGATTATCAAAAGTTTCAAGTTGCACATTTTTCCATAATGTAACTATGAATTTAACCAATTCAGTTTTCTTTGACAAAGCTCATTGAGCTCTGTCAAATAAGATTAAATTAGTTAAATTCTAGAGGCATCATTTATGGGAAATATTTGCTACTTAAAATGTCCATTGAACACGCATCAAGTAAAGATATGAACATGTTATATGTCGATGAAACAAACCGAAATTATAATTAGTTTTGAGAGAAAAATCGTGTCTACAGTAGGGCTGTCACGATTTTTAAATGTAGGAATCGATTAATCGTCGCAAATAATCGATGATAATCGATTAATCGTACCTAAATTCCCCCCTCCCTCTCTTTGAAGTCGATAAAAATGAAGTTCAAGTCAGTTGACCTACTTCAAGGAAACAACGAAGACGATTCTTTTTAGGTACATTCAAAGCTTTGATGTTCTGAACTTTTGAACCGTCAGTGTAACAATCAAGACCGGTCGGCAGTTGCGAACTTCGCAACTGCCGACCGGTCTTGCTTATTACACTGCCGGTTCAAAAGTTCAGAACATCAAAGCTTTGATGAATGTACCTGAAAGACAATTGCTTCCAACAGCTTCTTGGGGGTTTAACATCGATGTTCTTAACTCTTTACCTTTAGAAACAATAGTTTTTTCATCAAATTTTCTTTTAACTATTAAACGTCTAAAACGGGTTACAATTTACCGATTATTCGACAACGAAAAATACTACTCGATTTCGCCGTGACCGATCAACAGTCGATTAATCGATTAATCGTGACAGCCCTTGTCTATTCTCTACACACGTGTCATAAATATAGTCGTCAGGAGATACAATGCGTCACAACTAAGCATTAATGGACGGAAACCGTACATCTTTTGATAACATTTAACCTGTTTGAGCTTAAAAATATTTTTATGATAAGAAATCAAAATCAAAGGTAGAATATACGATATCCTAACTCCCATATCTGCAGAAGTCAATTATATCCAGGTGCGGTTTGAATATATTGCAATGTATCTGTATACCACTATTGTTCTTTACGATAATATGCATGAATCCTTTGACATTTTCCGAAGCTTGTGACGGTGGGAATGCACTCTAGGTCAGATTGGGTGTTGGATGCGTGCATAGGTTTGTACTGATCAGATGTAGGGATTATGGTGGCTGAATAGTTAGATCATTGCATGGCGTTCCTGCGCTCTGTCCTAGGACAGGGCAACGTACCCCCGACTGCCCATGTGGGGACACGGTTGGAAAGTGTACTGTGGTGTACTGCATGTCGATGGGATATTTACCGTCAGCCACTGCAAAGACTCCAAACTGGCCTAGAATGTCCCGACAGGACACCTCAACTCAATCAATACCATGCCGTGAAGGAAGGTCAGTGGGTATCAATCCTTCAGCCCTAGAGAGCTGGAGGTCAAAACTGGTACTGAACTACAGATACAAACTAGCCTCGCCTACATCCCTGTTGACTGCAGTGAAAGAGACGATACCATCCAGGTTAGGGCTGTACGACATTCAAAACTGAATACTGGTATCGGTATTAAAAAAATACCACGGTGTACCGGTATATCGAAGACTGTTCAGATATCCGAAGTATTTTTAATATTAGTTTATCGGAGTTTTCAAAAAACTTTTTAATATCAGTTCATCGAAGTTTTCAAAAAAATTCTACAAAACAATATCATTTGATCTCTCATTGGCACGAGCTTAACGAGCTCGTTCCAATGTGGGGTCATATGACATGGTTTTGTTGATTTTTTTTAAAATTACCTTTTCCAGTGCTGAATTTGTATATTACGCGGTCACAAGCGGTTGGTTCGTCGGGTAAAGGGATAATATTATTCATTCGGGGTAATGACGATAAACCGATATCTGTGTAATTACACCGGTATTCAATCGATACTGGTTTGAATACCGGTATATATCGGTTTATCGACATACCGTGCAGCCCTAATCCAGGGCGTCGGTCTTGAACTGGTTAAGAAAAAGGTCAACATATAACAGTTTTTAATATTCAACTTCGTGACCAAAATCTATTTTTAAATGTGTTAAACTGAAATCTTGAAGAAGGAAGTTTATGACAAAACTAACAATAACTGTTTATTAAGCAAACATACTCCCGTGACGCTTCAGAAATAAGACGAAAGTTTGTTAACATTGATCGGCAACTGCCCTAATGTGATTCTTAGCTTGGCATTCGCCATGTTCCTTGAGGCGACAGCCTGTAAACAACTTATGAAACATGTTCATAATCGTTCCTACATTACTGGTGAAGTAACAACAGTGTATTTTGTGTGGAAGCAGGCGCTGACTGCACGCGTCCTGTTTGACGGCTCATGTTTTCGATCGCCAAAAACATGTACATGTAGAATACATTCTTATTTCCGCCGCTGATTTGGCGCGATTCTCAGTTGAGAATGTCTGTGCTTTCAAACGCTGCTCTTTCTCAACGCCCATAAACGAATTATTTGACGCTATATGCTGGCTATTTGTAAGACTGATTATTTCTGCCTTTGTATGCCAGCTGTCAAATACACAAAAAAATTCAAACGGGGTTGCAGTTTTCCAGAGCCACTCCTGGATATGTGGCCTCACTACGTTCTAGAGTTCTAACAGTAAACTGGTGATGAAAGAGATCATTTGGCCGCCTTCACTGAGGTGAGACTGTTATTATCCCTGATAGGTGAGGGTTTGAGATGGGGAAATCTCACCCGAGGGAAAGATATTTGGGCCAGATAGGAGGCTTGCCTAGTCTCTAGACCAAACATCTTGTCCCGAGGGGGAGATTTCATCATCTCACACCCGCCCCATCAGGGATAATTTTTCGCCCCCCGCTCCCCAACTCAGCAAAACAGTATGACGTCATCAAAAGTAAATCAGGGGCACTTGCAGTTATATCGAACAATTTTGTTGTCCATTTCTGAAAAAAAACATATTTGCTAATTGGAAAGAGCGCACAGAAAGTTTGTATGTACCACTGGTATATATATACCACAAAATTAAATCCCAGCGCCGGCGAGACACGGGTTAACTTTTCGACAGGAATTTCGTGCAACTCGCTCCACTCAAAATGGCGTTCATCTAAAAATTAATCTAAAAGGGTCAAGTGTATTTTGGTTTTGCGGTCTGTGTTTTTATTTCTATTTTCTTCGACAAACGTTCGTCTGCTAATATTTCTGAATCGTGACACCATGTTGTTTGTTTACAGAAGAAAGCGCGATGATTGAATAGTCCTGCGCTCATTAAATATGCTAATAAGCCAATATTGGTTGGTCACTTGGGTGGGGTGAGATAGCTTTCACGTGGGTGGGGTGAGACAAACATATCTCTCCCAGCAATCTCACACGACTTTGTATATGTCTCAGTACCTTAGTGATGGGAGAAAGTAGCGCCCCACCCTCGTTTGCGCGTCTGCCCGTTGCTAATAAAATACGACCTCAGCTTCCTGACTTGATTGTGTGGGGGCCGGTGTAATTTGTATCTAGTGGCCTCACAACTATTTGTTGGCAATTACATTTAAAATAAAACTAAACGTTAACAAACACACTTGAAATAAATTTTCGCATCTTATTAATGTCTCTTGATATTTATGCTTGAAAGGAGGCTTTACACGCTGCTCGTTGTCACCACTACTCGTCGTTCCAGTGGACAGAACACTTTCACTCAATTAAGGACAGTTCCCAGTCAACTTTTGCCTATCAAATAGGCTACACTTTGCCAGTGTTCTATATGAAAAAGTCTTTATCAAACTCATTCCATTCTTGCTCCCCAAAAATAGCTCATAACCACCTATTGGAACGAGCTGGTTCCTATAAAGGGTCATATACTATGTTTTTGAGATACCAATGAAAACATAAAAAAAAAGATTCGAGATTTTTGCGAATAGCGCCCGTCCAATATGGATGAGCACTATTCGCAAATTTTAGGTGAAGGATTCAAAGAGAAAAAAAACAGCCGTTTCCATTTCTGTTGCTTGATAAAATTTGATGCACAGCAGATCACTACAAACTCTCAGACCAAACTGAGTGAAGCATGGATTATCAGTTAATCTTGTTTGTATTTATTCAAGCCAACGACAGCCGGGGTCTGTGTTAGTTTCCAGTAGTATATGTATGACTGTCTGTGCGTCTTTATAACGCTTTGTATATTAACGTTATCGAGGCAATAAGAGTCATGGTTTCTGATTCTAAGTTACAAATACGCCATCGAGGAATGGAGAGGGGGGGGGGGGGGGTGCAATTCTGAGCCTCCGGACCAACACGCGCTGTCAAATGTGATGATTGGAATCTCGTATTTGCAGTTCAGCCGCCGAGGACTGGTCGTAGCCCATGTGAGGGCAGTGATGACCACGCTCGCGAACACCAGGAAAAAAATCATCAGCAGCAAAATTTTAATTAATGAAGCACCGGGTTGTACCGCATTGGCATGCATCGGCATTGGGAGAGATTTACGGGAGACTTAGCTCTCCTCAATTTGCGAAACCCGTCAGTAAATTTAACACTAAGGGTATGGGAATTTTTTTAAAAAATTGAAATTTCGAGATGCTAGTGAATTTAGACACTTCACCCCCATTGTCCACGTGACGGTGCGGTGACGCCGTGTACTAAGGCGCACTGCCCGTCGATGGGGCACCTGTCTTCAACCAAAGCTAACCCTGCTTGTGTGGTGGTGTTAGTATGTTGGGGAGCTGACAGTTGCTCGCCCTTGCTCGGATGTTCTCTCCAGGTAGTCCGGCTTCGTCCACCCGTAAAACTGTCGTAGTCACGATTAATCATTGTGCAGAAATATGTGACCTCAAACACCAATAAATGAATGTTAACGGATCATTATCATCGGATCATTCCACAAAGTTCAGGCATTTTCCCGAAGAGTGGTAAACAATACAGAAGATGGCTTTTTTCACGAAGTCCCCCATTCAGGTTGAACTCTTCTCTGTTATTCTCTGTTGACACAATTTAAACATCAGAAATACGCGGCTTTCCCCATCTGTTGATGTTCTGTCGTTTTCATGTGTTCAATTTGTCAACAGTGTGCGCGACATGACAAAAATTCCAAACACTGTCCTTTAAATTAATGCAAAAATGTAGGAGGTTTGATATTTACTAAGTTTCCTCCAAGGAATAATAAACACACTGTAAAAAATGACCGTAATGTTTTACGGTCATATGACCGGCAGCTAGTTTCCAGGTATATGACCGTAAGCATTACGGCAAACCCTAAAAAATGTTTAACTCTCATTTGCCGTATATTCCCGTATTTTTTCTTTCGCGGTTTGCCGTTATTTGTACGGTCATATGCATGGAAACTAGCTGTCGGTCATTTGACCGTAAAACATTTCAACCATTATTTGCCTTATTTTCCCGTAAAAATTACCATCGAAATAATTGCGGTCAAAATGATCGGATGCAGTATTTTCCCAAAGGTAAGGACCCGGACCCTATCCCCCAAAAAAGGTAAACAAAGCCCCGGGTGTGCCGGTTTAGCGGACACCTGTAGCCACAAGCCATGAGATGCATCGAATATCGGTGACGCAGTACGAACAGTCTGCTATTCTGCATGATTACGGAAACAAGCATACGCATAAAAAATTGACGTTGTTTGATTTTCATGCCCAAGACTGCAATGATCATGATTCACTTGGCCACACACTTACAAATTGATAGTAATACGTTGTTGTCCGTCTTCAAAAGCATCGGGCGTCCCTTTTGGAAATGGCGACTTCCAGAGCGGCATATGGCAAGGCCGATCACATAATGCACCTTTGTTACTGCCGTGCGACGTAACTGGACAGCGTGACGGGAGAAATACCTTCATTGGATCAAATTCGCGGGTTTTTCTACGGCAACCCTGTTAAAATTAATTTACGGCCTCGAGACCGTTGTATTTGACAGTCATCTGACAATAGTTAACCGTAGAGTTATGGTAATTGTTTACAGTGCCCTTACTTCCAAATTACTGTAAAAACACATTCGCTTAACAAATAGCCAACATGGATACTTACTTAGTGGTGGTTGGTGTAATGCCGATATATATTATTAATGACGGACAATCTGTGAATAATTTTCTTCTTATTAGCTTGCCGTGAAAAGCCAAGTTTTCATTTTATTACATTTAATAAATGAAAACAACAGATCTGTCTGTTGTTTTAGTTTTGTAAAAATAACAACTGGAAACTGTACATTATTTTCTATTGATGCCATAGGGGTTTTCTCAACAATTCTTAAATGGACCCTCATCACCTGTCTAATAATCTCATGGGAGATAATTTTATCGAAATTAAGTTTTCGTGACGAATGAAGTCAGGGATGTGACATTAACTGCAGTACGACTAAAAATCTATGACAGGTCTCAGACAAAGAGTTCATGGATGAAGTGTCAGTCCCTGGTTCGTTCTCGGCACCAAATGATTTTAGTGATCAAGACAAAGATGCAAGTCTGTTGAGTTTAAAAATCAACTTGATTGAACTCACATTAGATCTAGGATTAACAATTGTTCATAGAACTCACATGTACATATAGAATATACCCATAGTAGCTTGGTGTACCAAATGTTCACCACGAGTGGTGAACATTTGGTACACCAAGCTACTTTGGGTTTATTTTATGTATACCATGATCGACCGATTATTGAGAGTTGCTATTATTTTTTCTCCACTTTACTGAACAGCAGCCGTACATACGAGCGAATTTGTTTTTGTTTACATGAACGACGGCGAGCGGTACTTCCGCTGTCAGTTTTATCACCGAAATGAAATAGAAAAAGAAACAGGTCCTTTTTCATTTTAATAACATAATAACACACTATTTCGAGTTATGAATGCATAATTAACATGAGACAATGCATGTTTGTTAATTTTTGGCATCTTATGAGGTAAACTCATTTAAAAACGTAATAAATAATTGCCACTTTCATTTCACTCTTCGCGAGGCGACGTGCGATAAATTTAGACAAGTTCGCATTCAGGTCGAGGTCACCAAATGTCAACATGGATGTAGTTCCACTGTAGGTGTAAATTTTAACTATTGAAATCCCATTGCTAGCGTATTCACCACGGTTGGTGTATAAAGCTAAAATTTATGTCATACGCTTTTCATAAATAGTAGAATAGCTTATCATGGTGTAAATATAAGTTAACACACTCCTAAAAAAACTAATTCATATAACATGACCCCCCCCCCCTCCCCTCCCCGCCACCCACAAGAATCGTTAGGTTTTATATTGAAGATACACTAAGTGCAGAAAGGATCAGTAATACAGTTAAAACTAGAAGTTCTGTCATGAAATGCGCACAAATAGCACGTTGATATGCGCGTTAATGTACGAGTTATGGCCAAAGTAAAGCTATCAAATTCTGTACGTATGGCCTGTGCACAAGCAAAGTTTCAGTCAATGGACCTCCGGGTAACCCGGAGGCCCATTGGCAGAAACATTGCATGTGATTGCTATGAGTAACCAGGAGAAACTGCCGTGCTTTGGATGCCATTCGATGTGGCAATTGCGCGCAAATCCAACGCGCAATTAAACCTAGATAAGCGCATTATTCGTGACAGGACTTCTAGTTTTAACTGTAAGGATAGTTTTAGTCCTATAGCGCTGCACACAATAGCAAAGCATTTGAATAACCCTTCGAACTGCATACATTTCACTACACCGCCTTCTTTTCGATAAACAACTTTTATTTTAGAGAATCCCATGCCCCAGAGGCGCGGGCACACAAAACGCTTATTCAGGCCTGGCAATCAAGAAAATCAAGGAGTGCAAAACAGTTGCCCTCCTCAGATTGCTTGGGAGTGCAATTGCACATGAAATTTTCAATGCAAAAACTTGCATGCTATTTTGGTTATATTCACTTCATGGTATTAATATTGTGACCGAACAATTCATCTACATTGTGGAAAAATTGGCACACTCATCTTCTCATTATTCAAAATGTTACATTCAGTTCTTATATGACTGTCTTCTACACATAAATGTATCGAAAAAAAATGGGTCATGAATTATTGCGAATTAATGCAACATTGACAAATCGTCCCATGAGTTCCAATTTGTTCTCTGTGCCAGTTGGCACAGAGAACACATTGGAACTCGGGGAACGAAATGATAATAGATTTTAAAGGCAGTTCCAAACAGGCCTGGCATTTCTGAAAATCAAGGGGTGTAAAAAAATGCCCTTCTCAATTTTTTTTCTAGGCGTGCAGTAGGAGTGCAGCACTCCTGCACTACCTAAAGAATACCAGGCATGCTTATCGAATACCTTTTCTAGCTAAGACCAGGCGACTCAAGTTAAAAAATGTGTTGAATACAAATGTGTGTGTGCACTGAATACTGAACTTGTAAGGGGTGGCGCTAGGTAATATTCCGATCTGCAACTGCATAATTTCCATCGAGGGAGAAGTTACATTAGCACCCCCCCCCCTCCTCCCCGCCCCATCAACTTCCGAGGCACAATTTTTCAACCACAGGATATAACAGTAGGTGATAATTGAGAATACAAACACACCTGTACATGTACGTGTACGTGTACACGTACATTCGTGTACACCTCCATAGGATTTAGTGTTAAAATCGTGTACCTGTACACGATTTGAACGTTTTTTAGGGTGTTTTAGAATCCACTTTGCGGATTCAAACACCACTGAATTGTATCCTAGAGTGAAAAAAACGCCCGTAGTTTTACGTACACGAACATGTACCGTTTTGATTGAAATCGGCAAATGGGTTTCCCCCATAGGATTCAGTGTTAAATTGCGAGCAAAAAAACGTTTTGTCGTTTCTAAATCATCGTCTTGCCGATTCTAATAATCCGCGTCTGTACACGATTTTAACACTGAAACCCTATGGAGGCGTACACGGAGATCCACTTGCGGATTTTAGGTCGGAAATCGACTCGTGTACAGACGTGGTGTTAGAATCCGCAAACCCACTGTCGCGTTTCCCGAAGTAAAACTAACGCATGTTATTGCGAGGTAATCTTAATAAGCACTTAATGGAAATGTTTTGAATGAAGAATGTTGCCAGGATGTTAGAATCCGCAAACCCACTGTCGCGTTTTCCTGAAGTAAAAACTAACACATGTTATCGTTATGACTGAATGAGGTTTTCGTTCAAAAGAGTAGACTATAAAATATGAGCGTCAGTTTTAAAAAGGAGGTGAGTGAATGAAAAGGCATCCGTTCAAAAGAGTCAATTATAAAATATGATCTGTAAAAAATAGACATTCGTGTCTTGGTTCGATGTGACGAAGAGAAATTGAGTTTAGACATCCGTTCAAAAGAGTCGATTATAAATATGATCTGTAAAATAGACATTCGTGTTTTGTCTTGATGTAAAGAAGAGAAATTGACTTTAAGCGTCCGTTCAAAAGAGTCAATTATAAAATATGATCTGTAAAAAATAGACATTCGGGTCCTGTTTCGATGTGACGAAAGGAGATTGAGTTTAGAGAAAATTAGAGAAAAGAATCAGAATTCTTGTGAAGTAATCTTAATAAACACTTAATGGAATGTTTAAACGCATTTTCCGCTCAATTGGGTTTTGAGTGGTACAATTTTTAATATAGTCACGATAGCGATCAGAGAGATTTGAAATGAATGAATGAGTTCCTTTAAGGTTAACATTGGAAAAAAAACAGTTTTCTTTTGTGTGTTGAAATGTTTTAACCGTCATCAAAGGGATTCTCTCTTAATTCGACAATGAGTGAATGCTTCTTTGATATGTGAATGGAATTCCGTTGACAAAACGTAAATTACTATCAAAATGCGTTAAATCAGAAACCGATTTGTCATGTACTGCTTAAACGTATTTTTAAACTTCTCCAATTCAATCAACACTGAGTTGAGATGTGAATATTTTTAGTTTATTATATTAAAGACGGAAAGAGTTTTATTAACTTAAAAACATAAAAATATAATTAAACATTTAATTTTGAAAATAATAAAACAATTAAAAACGAAAAATGTTTTTACAGATGGATCCTAGACACCGAGATCGAATTTTAGAAGAGTATGAACGTGCTAAGAAGGGCATTCAGTCGGCTGACAGAAGCAGACGTCTTGGTGAGATGGAACTCAAACGCGAAGCCACAAAAATATTTAAACCCGTGACGGAGGGTCAAGAGCGAAGCAGGAAGGAGATAGTCGAAGAATTGAGACCCATAAAAGAGAGTTCTTTGAGAATGGGTTCGTTGCCTCTTTGTTTTGGAAATCGGCATTCCGTTCAATCTACACCGGATTACGTTCCCACGGGAATTCAAACGGAGAACGACACCGATACAGCTTCGACTATCACCACTGATAGCGTCGCATCGTCTGATGATGATGGCGGTAAGAGAGATCTGTTGTACGGATTTTATAAGGATTCGGAGGGGGAAATTTTTGTAGGTGACACAGAAGTAGATATTGGCGATGATGAATTGATCGTTGGTTCGAACAAATACGAATTGACTGATGGACTGCGCAGATTGCTCCTTTACGACAAGCCTAGCGATTACACGGAACAAGATTTCGACAATTACGGCGACATTCTGGTTCAGACCCACGCCATGAAGAGAAATAACGATGCCAGAGAGACGAGACCCAAAGCCAACAGAGGTCACAAGTGGACGAAAGCGGTGAAACCCATATGGGATATGAACAAGAAGTTCATCGAATCGGTGACTGGCAAAGGGGTGAAAACCACTTTTCTTCCGAGCGATTCTGACGCTCTGTCTCAGAGATTGAGTTTGTTGATGGCGAGCAGACGGGCTGGTAACACAGGATTAGATAATCAGATAGTTACTATATCTGACGAATTGTTAAGACAGAAGGTTTTGAATAAAAACCATTATAAAAGGCTAATGAACGAATTGAAGGATTGATGTGTATATAATAAGTAGAGAGAAACAAACAAACAAACAAAAATAAAACAGTAAATTTTTACACTAGAATAATAAAAGTATTTAAACAACAAAACGATTTACCAGTGAAAAAACAAAATATATCATAAAAATAAAATATGTTGTGATAAAAAATAGGGGATACGTCAGAACTTACGTTCAAGGCGGTTCTGGCATCGTCGATTCTATAATGCGAGCGTTCACGAGCGATGCGGGTAGAAAACTCGCATCGACTGCGTTTGAGGTCGGTAAGAAGACGGCTTTGGATGCTGGTAAGAAAGCCGCTTCCGAAGCCAGTGGTAGGATAGCTTCTGTGGCTGGCAAGAGGGCAGCCGACGCGTTGATCGACAAGTTGATCAGTCCACCGGCGAAGCGAGCTGCATTAGAGTGAACGCTGAAAAGTTGGAAAGATTTTAAGGATGCTGTGGTACCCATACAAGATTTAGCCAAAATGACGAGTGGATCTGGATTGAAGAGAACTCGCGACGGTGTGATATAAATAAATAATAATATTAAAACAACTGAGTTTGAAAAAACATCAAAAATTGTGTTTGAAAAGAATCTAAAATAACAAACAAAAAATAAAACAAAAGATGAACATTAAAGATATGTCTTGGAACGACGCCGCGGCCAAAAGGTCGAATAACGAGTTCTTTCCCAAAAGCATAAGAGGCTTGATAGTGGGAAAATCGAATTGTGGAAAGACCAATCTGTTGATGAATCTGTTGTCCTGACCCGACTTGTTGGATTACGACAGATTGTTCGTGTTTGGCAAGAGCTTGTTTCAACCCGAATAAAGATTGCTTCGAGAGTGCATGGATCGTAGATTGCCCAAGGACGTCATAGCCAGAATCTTTGACAGTAGGGAGGAATTCGACAAGAGTGAAGCTCCACTTTCGACCATTTTGGACGGTGCGGCGATGGAGCTGATGAAGAGAAATGCATCTTCGAACGTCGAGTGTCGATTTTATGAGAACGCTAGCGACGTTCCGGATCCTAGAGAACTGAAATTGGAAGATAAGAATCTCATGATTTTCGACGAGCTGCTTTTGGAGAGACAGAACCGATGCGAATCGTATTACGTTAGGGGTCGATACAGCAACGTGGACTGTTTCTACCTGTCACAGAATTATTTTCGATTGCCCAGACAGACGATAGGTGAGAAAGCTAATTTTCTATGTCTCTTTCGCCAAGATCTCAAGAATCTCAATCACATCTACGGCGATCACGTCGCAAACGACATGAGGAGATTCTGCAAGAGGGTTTGGGATGATGGACTTTACAATTTCGTCGTGGTCGATTTGAGAAGCGTATTTAATCGTGGAAAATATCGGTGCGGATTCGACTTGTTGCTCGGTGAGAATTCGCCGTTTAAGAATATACTGATTTTGAATATGTTATTATAATATAAAATTATATAATTATATAAAATATAAATCATAGAAAGTATAAAATAATATATTTAAAATGGATAAAAAGGTGGAGAAACAATTAGACGATAATGACGAATATCGCGAGACAGAGTGCAAAAAAAAAAAAAAAAAGATGTGGAAAATGGCTAGACGCTAATGATGGATATATAAGGAAAGAACTGATGAAAGAGATAGATAAAGCGCGGGATAGATGGTTGGAAATGAAAAGAATGAGACGCTTTCCACCGTCACCACTACCTTCTGAAGAGAATTGTAATGATGCGAGTGTTACCAAGAGATGCACAACATTCGTTCATAATTATGATTCGGATAAACAAATGTGTTGTTATAAAAACGTATCATATTACAAAAAAAAGAAAAGAAGAAGAATCGACGCTGAAATTTAAGAAAAAAGGAAACGTTATTATATTATATGGGTAATAGTGAAGAAGGAAAACCCCAAAAAAAAAAGTAATGAGATCTAAAAGATGATCTCATTACTTTTTTTTCCTTTTTCTTTGCTAAAAAAATCAATCTCTCTATTGTTTATATTTCCAAGCCCGTTATTAGCATGTTGACACTCATGTTTTCAAGATGATCTCATCACGTTTTTTCCTTCTTCTTCGCTAAAAAATCAATCACTCTATTGTTTATATTTCCAAGTTCGTTATTAGCATGTTGATACTCGTGTATTCTCCTTTCTCGAAAACGTTTTGAATGTTTATCTTTACTCTTTTGAGTTTTTTTACATCGGTGAACTTGCTCTCACCACCCGATTTGTCCACGAGTTCACGTGAGATTTTTGGATATATGTAACTTCCATAGAACAATGTCAAATCGTCCTTGTCGAATTCTTTATCTTTAGTGATGACGATTTTCTGCAGATCACTTTGATAGTCGTAAAACAAATCGAGCATGGCTTCATCCAATTTCAAAGTCATCTTATATCTGTCGTATTTATGCTCAAAGTCCTTCATCTCGATCTCGTTCAATTCAATGGGATCGTGTCATTGTAATCTATAGATTTTATGACCGAATTTCTTATAAGTTTCGACTCGTTTCAATTTCAATTCGCATCTTTTAGGTGTTGCTGTCATGATCGATTATTATTTTTTTTTTGTTTTATGAATTCTTGCAAATAATGTATATTTTAAATTTTGTATTTTAATAATTTGTTTAAAAAAAGTTTTGGGTTTTTTTTGCTCTTTATATATATAAAAAAAAGTTTTTTAATTTCAATTTTCTTTAATGTGAAAATTTTTTTGTAAAAAGTAATGAGATCACCTTTAGATCTCATTACTTTTTTTCCTTCTTCTTCGCTAAAATTAATCTCTATTGTTTATATTTCCAAGTCCGTTATAAGCATGTCGACATGCATTATTTTTCCACTTATCAAAATGTCTTGAATGTTTATCTTTACTCTTTTGAGATTTTCTACATCGGTGAATGCGCTCTCACCACCCGATTTGTCCATGAGTTCGCGTGAGATTTTTGGATATATGTAACTTTCATAGATCATCATCAAATCATTCTTGTAGGGTCTTCTGTATTTGTTGATAATATTATTCAGCAGATCGCTTTCGTACTCGTAAAACAAATCGAGCATGGCTTCATCCAATTTCAAACACATTATATATTTGTTGTTGTAGTGCTCTAAGTACACCATCTTAACATCGTTCAATTCGATGGGATTGTGTTCTACTGTATAGATACAAGTATCTGTTAGCGTATTAAAAAAATATTCTTTCAATTTACATCTTTTAGGTGTTGTTGTCATGATCGATTATTTGGGTTTTAGGAATTCTTGCAAATAATGTATATTTTAAATTTTGTATTTAAATAATAATTTGTTAAAAAAAGTTTCTCTTTATATATAAATAAAAGTTAAATTTTAACATCCTTTTTTTTTTTTTCGTATTAATTCAATTTTTTTTCACGTTAAGAACATATAATTGATTAATTCTTTTTGAAGGAATTAAAACATATTATAAACAATTTTAAAACTTTTTAACAAATTATCATTAATACAAAATTCGAAAAAAATATTCTTACAAACTCAATTTTGAGGTAAAAACAATGATCAAGTCCGAACATCCAAATTATAGTTTAGAACGTGCAAGACTTCAAACGTTTAAAAATTGGCCTTCGCATCTGGCTCAAAAACCCGAAGATTTAGCCACTGCGGGTTTCATTTATGTGGGTAAAAGCGACAAAGTTAAATGTTTTTGTTGTAATATACATTTGATGAATTGGGAACCTCACGACAGACCTTTACTAGAACATATAAATAATATTAAAAAAGGTGAATGTGATTATTTGAACAAGATCATAATGTTGGGATTGATTAAAATCAAAGACGAAGAGTGGGATAGAAATAAAAACCAAAAATTATTGATGGATATGTTACAATTAGGGTCCACTAAGGAACAATTGTACAATGCGTTAAATAACGCAAACAAGACCTTATCTCAATTTTTGACTTTAGAACATCTGATTAAATTCATGACACAAGCGGTCGAGTTATTGTCATGTGTCAAAAACGAGTCGAGCAACATGAACACTTGTCTGCTTTGCGAAAATGTCACAAACATTTTGTTTCTACCGTGCGCACATTTGTGTTATTGTAAGGAATGTTATTCTAGAGACGAGAAAACATGTTCATTCTGCAAACAAGAAATAAAAGCGATTGTAAATTGTTTTGAATAAAAAACACATTAAAGAAAAAAAATTGAATTAAAAAATTATTTTTTTTTTTTATATAAAGAGTAAAAACAAAACTTTTTAAACAAATTATTTAAATACAAAATTCGGAAAAAAAATATATTCTTACAAAATGAAGCAAACAGATAAAAAAAAATTGAAAAATTTAAATGAGAAAACTGTACCTCAGTTAAACGAGATTTGTAAACTATTAAAAATTTCACATTTCAGAAATCATAGAACTAAATCAAAAAAGATTGAAATCATACAGAAACATTTGCAAAATGATGGAAAGGCAAATGAAATGCCAATAGCAACGACGTCAAAAAATGCATCGGTTGTGAAAAATGAGAAGAAGAAGAAAAAGAGAGTAAAAGGAATTGAAATGCCGGCGTCGAAAAAACTAAAAACATTTCGATTGTGAAAAATAAGAAGACGACTAAACGAAAAGCCGTTGAAGAAGAACTTCAAGTTTCAAAAGAAAAGAAAAACGAAAACGAAAACGAGTGATGCACTTCAGATTCTAGGCAAACAAGATATATCGAGTGAAATTCGATGAGCAATAGACAAAGGGAAAGGAAAAGAATATCTAGTGCAACTCGCTGCAGAACTATTTCAATCGAAGTCCATGGAACGGGAGAGTGCGATCAAATGCATTTTTAAAACTTTCGACGTGGTTCCCTCGTTGAAGAAAATCGATCCGAAATTGTTCATGGAACAGGTGAAAAAAAAAGTATTGGATTTGTTTCGCAAATACATGAACGTGGGACTAAAAATTAAGATGATACTCCATTGCGTGATGAATAAAATCGACGTGAAGTCTGGCGAGAGCATCATGAAAAATGCATATTTCAGATCTAACGTCGAACCCATATTTCGAGGTTCAGATTTATCGGACGTTTTCAAAAAGATGAAAGACAAGATGTTGACGTCTCTCGCGAATTATCAACATGAAGGTAGTAATTGGACGTTCGATGAGGTGTTGAAACTCGAAATTCACATAACTAAAAACGATTTGTTGAAAGGGTCTTCCTAGGTGAAATTACCGTATTTCCTAGCTAAAAAACATGCCGTGATCAACGTGAAAAATAACGATGATCAGTGTTTTAAATGGGCAGTCACCTCCACTTTATACCCTGTCAAAACGAACCCTGATAGAGTTTCTCATTATGAGGAGACTTCTAAAAATATCGATTGGACCAGAGTGACTTTTCCAATGCAGTTAAAACACATCGAACGTTTTGAGGCTCAAAATCCCACCGTAGCGGTGAACGTCTTGGGATACGATGAGGAAAAACGAATGATATATCCTCTCAGACAGACTTCATATCTCAGAAGAGAAAAGACGATTATTTTATTATTGATTTCAAATGGTGACAATCGTCATTATTGTTGGGTTCCAAATCTGAGCCGATTACTGTCGAGACAAAATAATAAACATAATGGAAAGATATCTTTATGTTGCAACTGCATGAACACGTTTCACAGCGAAAAATCGTTAGCAAAACATCAGGATTATTGCAACGAAAATCAAGGTGTCGCCGTTGAAATGCCCAAACCCAACACGATCGTGAATTTTGAAAATCACAATAGAAGGTTAAAAGTACCATTCGTCGTGTACGCCAATTTCGAATGTTTCACCACGAAAATGAGTTCCTGTCAACCCAACGCTCTTCAAAGTTACGTTGAAAGATATCAAAAACACACACCTTCGGGCTATTGCATTTACGTGAAATGCGCTTTCGACTCACAACATGACATGGGTCCCTTCACCTACACGAAATAGTATGAAGACAACGAAGTGGCCCAAAGGTTCGTGGAAGAGTTAGAATGGAAAATTCAAATGTTATACGACAAATTCAAAACTCCGGCGACAATGATCATCACGCCAGAACAGCAGTACGAAAATAACAGAGCCACCAAATGTCACATATGCAGACAATCATTCGACGAGAATTCGGAGGAAAATAAGAAGGTTAGAGACCACGATCTTTACACGGGTCTGTATCACGGTCCGGCTCACAGCAAGTGTAATTTAAAATATCGAGACGTCGTTTTCTGTCCGGTGATATTTCACAATCTCTCAGGTTATGACAGTCATCTGTTTGTGAAAAATCTCGGCACCTCCCATGAAGAATTAAATTGCATCACGAACAGCGAAGAAAGATACATTTCCTTCACGAAATGGAAGCTCATGGAGAAGAAAAGAGTAATCAACATAGATACTTTGGAAGAAAAAACGAAATCCATTCATAGAAGCATATGTTTCATCGACAGTTTTAAATTCATGTCGACCGCTCTGGAAAAATTAGTCGATAACATGAGCAAGGATAAATTTAAAATCACGAGCGAACATTTCGGAGAACGAGTAGACGTCATGTTGAGGAAAGGAGTCTATCCTTACGATTACATGAACGATCTAAAGAGATTCGAAGACACCGCACTACCTTCGAAAGAAGATTTTTATTCGAAATTATACGATATTATACATTTCTGATGAGAATTACGAACACGCCAAAAACGTGTGGAAATCATTTGATATGAAAACCATGAGAGATTATCACGATCTCTATCTGAAGACCGACGTTCTGCTCTTGGCAGACGTGTTCGAAAATTTTTGAGATGTCTGTTGTCGAAATTACGATCTGGATCCCGCTTGGTATTTCCCCGCACCCGGTCTGGCGTGGGATGCTCTGTTGATGACCACCGAAGTCCAATTGGAATTATTATCCGACATGAACATGTTGCTCATGTTCGAAAGGGCAGTGTGAGGTGGCGTCTCGATGATCTCTCACAGATATTCTGAAGCTAACAATCCCTACATGAAAGAAGGTTTCGATTTGAAATGGTCGATTAAATACATAGAGTATTGGGACGCTAATAATCTGTATGGTTGGGCTATGAGTCATCCTTTACCGATTGGAAATTTCGAATGGGTGACGGAACCGGAAGAGATGCAAAAATGGAGAGACTATCCTTGCATTTTAGAAGTCGATTTGAACTATCTGGAAGAATTACATGATCCACACAACGATTATCCGCTGGCTCCCGAACGAATGGAACAGAACGAAGGAGACGAGGAAAAACTCATTCCCAATTTATTTAACAAAAGTAACTACGTCATCTATAGCAAGAATTTGAAACAGTACGTCGATTATGGGATGAAATTAGTCAACATACATCGCATCATTCGATTCGATGAAGAGCCTTGGATGAAAAAATACATCGATCTCAACACGAATCTCAGAATTCGAGCTAAGAACGATTTCGAAAAAGATTTCTTCAAACTCATGAACAACTGCATGTACGGTAAATCGATGGAAAACATCAGGAAGAGAACTGACGTTCGACTCGTCACGTCTGAGAAAAGAGCTAAAAAATTAGTGGCGAAACCCAATTATAAACACCGAACCATATTCAACGAAAATCTAGTGGAGGTTCACATGCAAAAGACGCACATGAAGTTCAACAAACCGTATTATCTCGGACCGATCATCTTAGATATCAGCAAGCGATTGTGTACGAGTTTCACTACGATTACGACAAACGAAAATTTGGTGATGAAGCCAAACTACTGTTCACCGACACGGACAGTTTAGTTTATGAGATAGAGATGAAAGACGTCTACCGAGATATATCTCAGGACGTGGCCGAGTGGTTTGATACGAGCAATTATCCCATCGATCATCCGTCCAACATTCAATCGAACGACAACAAGAACGTGTTGGGTAAATTTAAGGACGAGAGCAGCGGTAAACAAATCGTCGAATTCGTGGGCTTGAGACCCAAACTGTATGCTTATCGTCTAAAAGATGATGAAGAGATCAAGAAGTGCAAAGGAGTTAAAGCGTGCGTGGTGAAGAAAAACATCTCTTTCCAAGAGTATAAAGATTGTCTGTTAGGAAGTGGTCCGGTGTATAAGACTATGAAATCAATTCAAAGTGAAAATCACGACTTGTATACTGAAATATTCAACAAGATTTCGCTGACGGCCGACGACGATAAGAGATTCATGTTAGACGATAAAATAAGCACTTTGGCACTCGGACATTGGACTGTGGATCTAATTAGAGATGATATGAATGTGGATGATTGGATTCTAGATATGATTGTGGATGATAAGATTCCAGATATGATTGTGGATGATAGGATTCCAGAAAATCAAGAAGAATTAGATGGATTCAAAATTATAGAAATCGATAGTGACATCAAGAGAGTTAGTTTAAAAAGAAAAATAAAAAAATTAAAAAAAATATAACGTCATTTTTTAGTGAATTATAATAAAATAAATCAAAAAAATATATATACACATTATGAATAAGAAAATAAAGATATCCGTAGAAGGTGTCATCTTACCTAACAAACCCCAATTCATAAATTCTGAAAATGTTCGAACTAAGAGAGACAAACCACGTTTGATATCTGTTTTTGCATCGTCTTTTTTTGCAGGTAGCGAAAAAGATGTATTTGAATATAATATATATTTGCAGTTGTATTCCTGTTCAAAAAACTGTCAAAAGATCAAGAGAAATACATTTACGACACGGTATCTAAAAAATTTCATTTGTTAAATCACTACAAAACGATTGAATCTGTTCTACTAAAAGATGGTAATATCAGGATTCCAGAAAATCAAGAGGAATTAGATGGACTCAAGATTATGGAAATCGATAGAGACATCGAGAATGTTAGTTTAAAAAGAAAAAGAAAAAAAAAAATAACGTTATTTTAGTGAATTATAATACAATAAATAAATAAAAAAAATATATACGCATTTATGAATAAGAAAATAAAGATATCAATAGAAGGTGTTGTCTTACCTAACGAACCTCTATCCAACATCGATCTGTTGAATGCAGCAAAAGATTTGAAAATCAAAGATTGTCTAGGCGTGTTTTCCAGAGATGCCTTGCCGAAGAGAAGACCTCGACAATCGGAATGCAGAATTTTAATCTAGACGATTCATCGGGTGAAGGCACTCACTGGGTGGCGTGGATCAAGAACGGGAAGAAGAAAAATTATTATTTCAACAGCTATGGAATCTCGCCGCCAAAAGAAATAAAGAACTATTTCAACAAATCGATGGTTTGTTACAACACGGAACAAGTGCAATCACCAGATCAAGTGTTTTGCGGTCACCTGTGTCTCTACATTCTCAAGAGATGGTCTGAAGGAGATCGATTTCAAGACATTCTCAATGATTTACATTAGAGAGAGATTTTTTTTTATAGTATATATAAAGATAAAAAATTATTTTAAAAATTTTAATCGAATAAAAACGAAAAATAAAATAACATAGTTCATTTTTAATAAACTGCGTTTTGAATATTTTTTTTCTAAAACAAAAAAAATCCCTACAACAACATGCCAGTCGATAAATTTGGTAGAACTGACGACGAAAAAGTCAACCTAAGAAAGAAGAGGAAGACGTTTGAAGTCGACGATGGTTACGATGTTGCCAACTTGGACGAACGTTACGTTCGGAGATACGAACCTCGAGAAGAACCTTTGAACATGAACGATAAGAAGCTCTACAATCTTCCCGAGCCGATAGATCTCGCAGATGCTGCGACTAAAAAATACATTGACAGGGGGAACACCGATTTCTAACGAATCCTGCTAGATAATTACGTGGATAAAACCATGACCGACGATCTCGATCTGAAATCCATACGTTTGGTGAACGTCACGAATCCCATAGATCCCACCGATGCCGCGACCAAGAAATATGCAGATGACACTCACGCGAGATTCAGTGGACACCTGAGAAATAGATACGTTCAGAAAACGATGCACTCGGAATTGAATGCCAATTCTAACAAGATAACGAACATGGCCACTCCCACGAATCCCAAGGACTTGGCGACCAAACACTACGTAGATCTGGAACAGAGAAAGTCTGACAGATGAGAAATGAAATCGGATCTGAATGTGGGATTCAACAAGATATTGAATCTGTCAAAGATCAACGACACGGATGCAGACTCAACCATGGTCAACAAGGGCTACGTAGATTCTGCCGTGATACAATCACAAGAGTACCTAGAATCGCAAGTGGATGATCTCTACCTGAACAAACAATCTGGCGGAACCATGGAGGGTGGCATCAACATGAACGGTCACAATTTATTCGGTCTCGATCACGATCCCGAATTCGATTCCAGCACGGTCAGCAGAAAGTATGTGGCCGACATCTCGGTCTGGAGAAAGGGTGACATCATGGAAGGTAAACTAGACATGGGTGGACACGCGCTCACGAATCTACCGGATCCCGTGAACATGATGGATGCCTGCACCCTGATTTCGGTGGTGGAGAAAGTCAAATATGCTAGACAATTGATCACTGTGTGGGCCAAAGAGGCCGGCACCTTAGATGAGGGAAAAGCTGAGTGGTCTTTTGGAAATGGAGGTAGTGGATCGAAACATGGTCAGGTGGGATATCCCATGCCGCTGGGAGGTGAAATCCTTCGAATGATTCTGGCTTCCTCGGATTTGAATAACAGAGCGGTCGTCAATCTCATGGTGAATGGTGTAGAGAGTGATAAGAGATACAGCGTCGAAAAGGCTGAGAATCAACACACGAATGTTAGCACGTTCGGCACGCCTCTCAAAGTGAACGCCGGAGACAGGATTAATTTCGTTATGAAAACCAATAATCCCGAAGCCGCCACTTCCGTGGTGAGTCTACTGATCGAACTAGTTCCTTTGAACAAACAGTGAACGCGTGGAAAATAATGAATTAAAAAAAAATAATGTGTGATTATTAAAAACAAAAAAAAAAAGTAATGAGATTTAGAAAGATGTTTAATCTCTCTAGATCATATTACTTTATTTATTTGTTTTTGTTTTTTTGTGTTTTAATAATCACACATTATTTTTTTTGTTTTTTATTTTTTTCACACTCGTCTCTCATCGAATGATCGGCATCTTATTTCCGTCCGATTCGAATTGTAATTCTCTATCCGACAGGACCAGGGTGAAGGCTTCGGTTTTCTTTGGAAGGTTCCTATTGAATTGCATCTTGATCTGAATGTCTAAGACGCTACTCTTGAGTCGTTAACTCTGTTTACTGACGTCGAATACGAACATGGCATACATCGACTTGTATTCGCCGGGAGATATGTTAGGGTTGCTCATCAATTCGTCTAGACCGTGATACTTCTTTCTAAAATCAGCGGCGTCGCCATACAGTCTGCAGAAATCGTTCTTGTCAAACGACGAATTGTAATCGATTGCTGGATATCTCGTGGCGTTCAGAAACACTTGCATGTCTCTCAAACTGCAGTGATCGAACAGCGATGCATTCTTTTCCTGAGACCCGTCCCTATCAGTCTGAAACGCAACTGCGATGAAACGCGGTCTCTCGGAAGCGGATTTCACCATCAATCTCCAATCGAAGTGATTCGTGGAGGGAGGAATGATAGCCATGTCGCACTGTCTCATTCTAAATCCCACAGGTAATTTACTCTTGGATTCTATGATCTTGTAGAGACACGCTTTCTCCACGATCGAAGGCTCCACGTGCGGAACGAACCACGATATCTTGTGTAGCGTTATCTTACCCGCATTGGTCGCAGTGAGTCTCACTATTGCGTCGTCGTTTCCTTTTCGAATCAACGTCAGATTGTGTTGAATCCATACATGATCTTGTTGTAATCGTCCGCAAATCCGAAGATGTGTTTCAAAGGTGTCCTGAACGAAAACGTTCCTTTAGGTCTGGACGTCTTGACGACGTAGTCGAATATCAAGGCGGCCCCGGCGCTAGCAGGGCCGACGGTGTCTTTCACCCACAACTGATTAAGTCCTCTGGATTTCGAAAAATCATCAAGATACATCAAGAGTCCGAACATCGTGGTAGCCTGACCAGGATGAAACACAGATTCTATCTCTTGTCCGGATAGCATGTATTTTATATTACTGAATAGATGCCTGATGCCATTATTGGCTAGAGTAACCGTGTCGTCGTCGGCGTAGTCGCTCTCATCTCCCTTGGTGAGGCGTCCCTGCACCACTATGTAACTCTCGCTAGGATGTATGAATAGATCTTGAGTTTAAACGTTGATTCTTATCTCTCCCGCATTGTTCAAACTCGTTCCGGTTACCGGTTCGTATTCGTGAACCTCATATTCTTGAATACTTTCATCTTTAACTATGCTTTGTGCTATATGTAGTATATTTGTCATTTTAAAGGATTTTTAGTTTTTTGTTTATTAATTAACTTGCTTTCTTTATCTAAAAAATAGTTTTTAATTATTTTTTATTATTATTTTTTTTCTCTTATATATATGTGTGTAAACAAGAAAATGTTAAAGAAAGTAAATAAAAAAAATTGTTTTCTTTATCAAAACTTTGTCTTCTGTAATTGTTGTTCGAAAAACTTTCCGATGATCTCTTTTCCATCCAAAGCTTCGATTTCGTAAGTCACCGGATCGGTGTGAAATATTTTGATTATCACGAAGATTTCCGAGGTCCATCGAGGAGTGTAACCCTTTTCGAAGTGCTTCTTATAAGCGTAAATTCTCACTCGATCACCGACCGCAAATGTCAGCGTTCTAGACTTCTTCCTGGTCTTAGATCTCTCAGGATATAGATTCGCGTAGACCTGTTTTTCGTTTCAAGGATCGCTAGCTTCCGCGGGAGTCATCTTGATCGATCTGTGTCAGGTGTTGTTGTAATCTTTAACCAGACCGTTCAGAGCGTATATGTATTTCTTGGTCGAATTCGCCGTGAAGTATCTGTGCATCTTTTCCTTCGTCGTTCAATTCCAACGTTCCACCACGCTGGCTTTCTCTTCGTTTTTTGATCGAGTAGAGGTCTACCAATCGATGAACGTGCTTGTTGTAGAATTCGTTTCCCTTATCCACCCACAATTTACTCGGTTTTTGAGAAGACGAGTCGAACACGCTCTTCAGAGCCTCGGCGACACAAGGTCCCGATTTATTCTTCAAAGCTCTGATCCAACCGTATTTGGAAAACACGTCGATGACCGTCAATAGATATTTGATGCCCTCGTTCCACCTCGAAAACGATCTGATGTCGACCAAGTCGGCAGACCAAATATCATCCAGTCCCTTCACGAACACCCTTCTCTTTCAAAATTTATGCACTATGGGTTTGTGTAACTCCTCGGCCAATTCGCTCGTCAATAATCGTTTCTTCTTCTTTTCAGATGTGCTTTTTTTGAACGCCCCATCCGAATCGACGTTTCGCACTGATCAGATGCCGACCAGCGAACATTCCATCTTCTCTCTCCTGGTCGGATTCAATATGCCTCTCAATTTCCCCAACTTGTTTTTATCGCAGACGTCGTTGCGAGTCTTGGTGTCGGGATGTCCAGCGTAGCAGAGATCGTGATCATACGCGGCCGCGTCCACCCTATTCACAGGTTTGCTCCAAGATTTGGGAGTCAGATCGGCGTTGAGTCCCTTGTTCAATTTCGTTCCGGGTCCCGTGAAACTGTGACCGGGCAGATGCATTTCGAAAGGCAGATTATTGATTATTTTATTCACGATGCCTTTACATTTGCTCGCGTTCTTTTTTTTGACGAATCGTGTCTTGACAGAACCACACACGTCGCAAATTCCGCAAAGCATCTGTCTGTCGTTTTTAGTTCGCACTTCTCGAGAATTACTCGTCTCAGTAACTCTCTTACACTTTACGCAATACATTTTTTTTAAGAGTTATTTAAATTAATTTTCGTTTTTTATTTTATATATAAATTTAATAATTAATTAATTCTGTTCTTATTATATATATATTTTTTTTCAATTGCTGCTCTTCAGTTCTATCATCTTACTGAATTCCTCCCTGGCCTCTTTCCTCCCCTTTTCCACGAGAAAATCCTTCATCTCTTTCTTGATGATCTGACGAGTCTTGATTCTCACGGCTTCTTTCATGACATCGTATTTCGTTTTCTCGCTCAATATCGCGAAGTATTCTCCGTCCGATATCCTACCGTCTTTCAACGCCATAGAGATCATTTCGGATATCGTGTCGATCTTGGAGTCAGCCAAGACGCGAATCTTGTCGTGTTTCCTCGCCTTCAGATATAATTTCCTACTCAAAAAGTTTCCGAGCGTGCTAAACAATCCGGCGGCGAGAGCCACTCCTTCTACGATCAACACGATCGGAATACCGACCGCGGTCGACAAGAATCCGATGCCCGCCGCGTGTAAACCCATGGAAATCGTGATGAGTGTCGTGTCGATCGCGTTGACGAATTTCACGAAACGCGAATACTTCTTCTTGAGAGAACGACGAGAATCTCTCTCTCGAGTTAGATACTCTTGGATTCTACTAATTTGATCGGTGCGATACCTCTCTCCTCTTTCTCTTTCTTCTAGCGACGGTGCCGTCGGCAAAACGTCGATCGGCTTCTCATCCTCGTCGTCCACTAACGTCGGATACAATTTATTTCTGGTTCTCATTTTTTTTTTTTTTTTTTCTAATATTAGATAAAAAATTTATATGTGTGTTTGTTTTTATTTTCTATTCTCCCTTATTTTATATCAACGAAAAAACTTAGACGTATGCTTCATTGAACAATAATTTCATGATGCATCCCTTATCTCGCAAAGTCAGACTTTTACGCGCCAATTTCTGTTCTTCCGAAACTGTGGGCTTGCTTTGATCCTTACAGAAGAGTAATCTCTTGCAAAACGCGATCACTTCATTGATTTGAACGCGTTCGAACGCCGGTTCGAAATACTTGACGACCATATCTTCCCTTTCCATCCACAGACACGAATGATTCTCGTGATCGAAGTCTAGGTGATCCCGACGCATCGTTCTAACAAGAGACGACCTAGTTGTTCGTTCACGCAGAATACGTAGGCTCTCATCAGCATTTTTAAAAGAAACCTCACTCTAATAGTCTGAGAATCGCTCATGATTTACGTATTTTTTTATTATTTATTCGATTTGATATATTTATTTTTTTTAAATAACTATTTATTTATATTTTTTTTTCTCTCCTATATATCAATAAAAACGTGACAGTGGGTTTGCGGATTCTAACATCCTGGCAACATTCTTCATTCAAAACATTTCCATTAAGTGCTTATTAAGATTACCTCGCAATAACATGCGTTAGTTTTACTTCGGGAAACGCGACAGTGGGTTTGCGGATTCTAACACCACGTCTGTACACGAGTCGATTTCCGACCTAAAATCCGCAAGTGGATCTCCGTGTACGCCTCCATAGGGTTTCAGTGTTAAAATCGTGTACAGACGCGGATTATTAGAATCGGCAAGACGATGATTTAGAAACGACAAAACGTTTTTTTTGCTCGCAATTTAACATTGAATCCTATGGGGGAAACCCATTTGCCGATTTCAATCAAAACGGTACATGTACGTGTACATAAAACTACGGGCGTTTTTTTTCACTCTAGGATACAATTCAGTGGTGTTTGAATCCGCAAAGTGGATTCTAAAACACCCTAAAAACGTTCAAATCGTGTACAGGTACACGATTTTAACACTAAATCCTATGGAGGTGTACACGAATGTACGTGTACACGTACACGTACATGTACAGGTGTGTTTGTATTCTCAATTATCGCCTACTTATAACCCTTTACCTAACACACACGACCTCACATTTTGTTATTCCATCCAATTATTTTGTTTTTAAATTGTACAAACAATTCAACAAAACCATATCATGTAATCCATCATTGGAATGAGCTGGTTACAATAATGTTTTTTTATTTAGTTTCATTTTTCATTTTTTTTTCTGCTGCTGAATTTGTAATTCCGCGGGAGGATGCGACCAGATTCGTTAGGTGAATCGTTGAGTTACAGAATTTCATTTGTTCATCCCCTAGGCTGTAAAATATTCAACTGAGACTCTATATTTGGAGAATTTTGTCCTCTAGCACCTTGTCGGAAATTTCCAACTTTTTTCTATTTAGTGCCTCGAATTGTAACTATTGTAAAATTGCCGAATAATGGAGATGCGCTGGGGTGAGACACTCCCTCCCCACCATCGCAGTGTCCCTTTTGATGGTAAATCATTATAAGACATGGACTAACGCGAAAGGAACATCGACAGGGAAAGAATAGAATATTACCTATCCGCCACTCGCCACCCCCCCCCCCCCCCCCGCACACCTCCCTCCCCATATGATGGTTTATGATTACAATACATGGCGCAGCACAAAAGAACATTGACTGGGGAAGAATAGAATATTACCTATCCGCCACTCGCCCCCCCCCCCCCCACCCCCCTGCCCAATTGATGGTTTATGATTATAATACATGGCGTAATACAAAAGAGCATCGACAGGGGAAGAATAGAATATTACCTCTTCGCCACTACCCCCCCCCCCCCCCCCCAATTTATGCTTTATGATTATAATACACGGCGTAACACAAAAGAACATCGACAGGGGAAGAATAGAATATTATCTCTTCGCCACTACCCCACCACCACCCCCCCCCCCCTCCTGTTGATGATTTATGATTATAATACATGGCGTAACACGAAAGAACATCGACAGGGGATGAATAGAATATTAACTCTCCTCACGTCCACCCCTCCCCACATACACATATGCGCGTTTTAATACTTTACGTCGCACGTTTCCAAGACCTGAGTATCAAGAAAATGGCATTCTCTTGGTCCATTTTCAAATTTCCTTCATGGGGACGAAGATATACTATGGACGGTGCGTTCTTGATATCCCCCCCCCCCCCCCCCACCCCGCACACACATACATACTTTGACTAAGCTTCTGTCGTCTCTGGACATTATTTTTTTAACATAACGATACATAATTACTGAGTTCCAAATGATAGGTTTTTTCCAAAGTCAGTGGGCGTTCTGTCAATCACAAAGAGAGGTCCAGACAATTCAATATGCTAAAATACGGTAACGCTTAGCAAATCACGCGTTATTAATTACACAGAATTCTGGACTACCGTCCGTCCGCATTTCGTTTTTGTAATCCAAAAATTGTGTGTGAGCTGAGAGATTTTATTCATCAGGTAATGGTGGCGAGTTGTCTTCTTGGACGATTGTGATTTCGCATTAACCCTTGACACCCTGATGGTGTATTGCATGCCTATTCAAAGTCCATCTTCGTTACCTGGAGATAGTGTTCAACCGATGATCGGAATAGGCCACACCAGTCGACTGTCGACCGATTGTGGGCAATCGGATGACAACGGCTCCTGGAAGATCGGTTCAACCGATTGTTGCCAAGTATTTTGTGATGATTCATTAACCTCATTTTATTATCTTCTGCAACTGTTTTTAGATGTTAATGTAAAACGATGTCAATGATACCTTTGCAGGGACCGATCAGGACTATTTAAAATACGCTCCAGCCTCGGAGCCTATTTTTTTCAATTCATGCGCCAGATTTCAATTTACGGAGTCACACTGCTGTTTGTAACACACACTGCAAGTATGTAAAAGCTCTCATCATTTTCATTTAGTACATTATAGCAAACATTACTGTGGTTTCTGATCAAGTCTTGGCTGCCTATTTAGGCAGCCAAGACTTGATCAGAAACCACAGTGAAGATTAATGCTTGGTAATTAAGACTTGAAGTATTAACTTAAGCACTCTACAACAATGATAAATGATAATCATATACATAATACATGTAAGAGTGTCTCTCTCGATTATCCATCGAAAGAACATCAAAATATGATCTGAGAAGTTACGCGCCAACTGAGAAGCCTATTTCTGATATTTAAGAGCCAGGTCCTGATGTTTCAGAACCAAATACGCACTGGCGCATGCCCAGGTCGGACCCTGCTTTGAATAATGCTGAGAAACAACCACAATGTCTATTCGTAATCTCCCTAGACGCCCCTTTACGGGATATACAAGTTAAATTACATGTAAAGCTTATAATTGAGTGCACTCGCGACAATCGCCAGTTCATACTGGAAAAGTGAAGGTTACACTCCATTGACGCATGTCGCAGTAAAACCACCAGTCTGAGAGCCACGTTTACCGCCCAAGTGTGCGTTACTGGTAATTTACTGCGGCCCCAGTTAACGAAGTTTAGCAGTGTGAAAAATGTTCAGTTTAATGCAGTTCTTTTGAGCCTCCACTTGTCTAGTAGTGCACTGGAATTACAATTGGAATCGGCGACCATTTTTTATAATCGGTTGAATATTACTAGGGCTGTCACGATTAATCGATTAATCGACTGTTGATCGGTCACGACGAAATCGATTAGTATTTTTCGTTGTCGAATAATCGGTAAATTGTATCCCGTTTTAGACGTTTAATAATAAAAGAAAATTTGATGAAAAAACTATTGTTTCTAAAGGTAAAGAGTTAAGAACAACGATGTTAAACCCCCAAGAAGCTGTTGGAAGCAATTGTCTTTCATGTACATTCAGCAAAGCTTTGATGTTCTGAACTTTTGAACCGTCAGTGTAATAATCAAGACCGGTCGGCAGTTGCGAAGTACCTAAAAAGGATCGTCTTCGTTGTTTCCTTGAGGTAGGTCAACTGACTTGCACTTCATTTTTATCGACTTCAAAGAGAGGGAGGGGGGGGGGGGGGCATAGAGATAGGATTAATCAATTATCATCGATTATTTGCGACGATTAATCGATTCCTACATTTAAAAATCGTGACAGCCTAAAATATTACCTGGGGAAAGATCAATCAATATTTTCAACGAGCAGTCCAGTGGTCTTGTGGCTTCACGTTGAAAACCTTAATTAGTCTACCACACACATTGACTGGGTAACTATTTTCTTTATGAGTTCATCTCGTATCACGATCCTGACCCAGAAAACGGCCTTTCATGTCCAAGGGATTAAGCCTCATTCTAGATACAAAATGTAACACAAACTATTTGAACCAATAAATGTGTTGCCATAAGATTTCCGTTTATCCGATCTGATTTCCGTTTGTTTCCCGGACTGTCTTCAAAATACGACGGCGTGGAAACGAAAACTAGATCAGTTTGCAACAACCACCGGGTCACATTTTATTCTTTCACCTAACCTTCCGGGTGTCGATTAGATACGATGCAAGTACAAACAATCTTGATCGAAATTTTGAACAACGTTGTAAATTCTTGTTTTCCAACAGATGAATGAAGTCGGATGTTTACTAGTACTCGTCCATCATAATGTCTCACGAAAAAGGATTAACCCTTTACCTAACGTAACGGCCAAAACCGGCCAGCGCTATTCTCAAAAATCGCCAATTAATTTTCATTATTTTTTTTCATTTTTTGTCTCAAAAACATAGGTTATGACCCCTCGTTGGAACGAGCTCTTCGAGCTCGTTCCAACGAGGGGGTCATAACCTATGTTTTTGAGACAAAAAATGAAAAAAAATAGTTATTCAAGAATTTTTTTTTGCAAGTGTCGTCTGCTTTTCATGTAGGTAAAGGGTTAAAACGATTTATGTTACCGGAGTAGTTTATCTTACACTTTTTATTTTTAACTTAGGGTAAGCGAGTAACTGAAATGAATGCAGGGAAACTTTACAATGTATACTTGACCAATATAGCTCTCGATGATGATATGACTTTTACCCCCAATATAAAAACACCCGTCAATAGATTCTTATCACTTTCATACTTCAGCCACGTTATCCACCATACAACTAAAAGACGGTATATTGCTTCATTGAGAAGAGAGAATTAACTCACAATCATGGAGATTGAAAACCTGGCAGCTTTTATTTATCTTTTTGGAGGAATCGCTCTGATTACTCTTATAAATGTTTTTGGAAACGTATTGGTAATAGTTACGTTTTTAAAACATGATACATTGCGCAAAGCAGCTAATATGCTTATCGTTGGTTTAGCTACCTCGGATTTATGTCAAGCGTTTGTTTACCCCATTACAGAATATCGCACATCGACAACATGTATATAAAGATGGAACTGGGTAAGTAAAATCGTCTACGATCACCGTTTTTCTGGCACGTTGGAAGCATTTTAAATTTGAAGGTATGGGAGGGAGTGTGTGTGTGGGGGGGGGGGGGGGGGGGGGGGGGCATCCTTACACTATGTATGTAAGTTCGATCGATTACACAGAAAAGCTTAACAGCCAAATGGGGTCGATGACTGGGTGAGATTTAGGCATGACAGAAATAAAACTATATCTCTCTTGCGTACAGCCAAAGCGGAATACTAACATAAAACCGAAACGTACGTATCATCTCGTAACTTTGGCAGTAAACATTGGTGGAGGACCCTTAAATCTTTCATCAAAGAGCACAATCTATTGAATGAAGTTTTCCCCATCACTTGAAGAAAGTGTGGAAATAATTAGTGATGCAAAGTCGATTGCACACGTATTAAATACGTATTTTGGTAATTAACCTAACTCAGTTGATGACAAAGAACTACCATCCATCCCATATTGTGAAATGAGTCCCGAATCCATAGTAATTTCCGAAGAGGAAGTAATGTCAATTATTAGTAACTTAGATCTCCAGAAAGCTTAGTGGGCCCGATTTAATTAAAAACTGAATCATTAAGGCATGCGCCCAACAGTTAGCTCCCCCTCTAACTTATCTGTATCTGTTTAATCTGTCGTTATCACGTAATGTGTTTCCAAATTTATAGAAAATGGCTAGCGTTGTGCCTATTCATAAGACATTATCCGTTAATGACAGGGCAAAATATCGGCCAGTCTCTCTAACAAGTTCTGCCAGTAAAAGTCTAGAAAAAGTAATTTTCAGACACTTTTTCCTTCTAGGTGTAAAACGAATCGTTAACACCCTTACAATCAGCCTTACTTCCGGGTGACAGTACAATTTACCAACTCATAGATATTGATAACTATATTGCTAGTAATATGGACACCAATAAAGAAGTCAGAATGGTATTTTGTGATATAAGCAAGGCATTCGATAGAGTATGGCATAACGGATTAATTGATAAATTAGACTCTATTGGAATAAGACGCAACCTACGTTTAAAAGCTTCCTAACAAGTCGCTCCCAGCATGTAGTCGTAATTCTCTCCAAAAATCAAATCATTAAAGCTGGCGTGCCACAATAATCCGTTTTAGACCTTATTCTGTTTTATATTTACATAAATGACATTGTTAACGATATTTTGCCCAATATTAGACTTTATCATATGATTCGTCCGTTTTGTTCACTTTAAAACATTTGATATTTTGATTTCATATTAATCAGTGATAAATAAAGCCTTCCGTCATTTTCATTGGTCAGTTTCAAAACTAGACAATTTGATTGGCAGAACAAAATAAAACTGGGCCACATTTTCATAATTTGCATAATTAGAGTTGGGAGCTTTCATTGGTCAATTTCAAAACTGGACAATTTGATTGGCTAAACAAAATACAACTGGGTGACATTTGCATAATTTCAGTAGGGAGAATTTACGTTATCTGTCCTATTTAGGGTTGATTATATTGCATTAATCGTTTACTTACAAGAAAAACGCCATTCATTTTTTTTTTATATTTTCACTTTTTGCTTCCAAAACATAGGTTATGACCCCTCATTGGAACGAGCTCGACGAGCTCGTTCCAATGAGGGTCATAACCTATGTTTTGGAAGCAAAAAAAAATGAAAATTTTTAGTTATACGAGGATATTTGTTACAAGTGCTGTCTACAACTCACGTTAGGGGATCGGTTAAAAAGTCATACTAAGTGGCTAATTTGTACGTGTGTATGTCATATGATAAATAGAATATGAAATGAGTGTTTTTCTCATATAATATTTATGAAACTCGTCCGAATTTTTCGTTTGGGCTCGCCAAACGGAAAATTCTTACACTCGTTTCATAAATATTGTATGAGAAAAGCACTCATTTCATATTCTCTATTTATGCGGATGATACTACAATTTATTTCGAAGATGCAAACTTAGCAGCAGAAGTTTTGAATAATGATTTGGGAAAAATGAGCCAGTGGTCTAACACATGGCAGGTCTTATTTAATCCTCTAAAGACCGAATCATTGTACCTTTCAAGTAAAGTAAAGTAAACCCTACGCTTCGTCCCCATATTTACCCCCTAGGACAGCAAATAGCAGAGACGGACACTCATAAACACATTGGGCTGATCTTTCCAAACACGGGACAATGGCATTCACATATAGAGAGCACTATAAATAAAGTCAGCCTCATGATAAACTGACTAAGAACCCTAAAATAAAGATTGACTAGACACGCATTGGAAACCCTATATAAATACTTCATTCTCCCGCATTTTGTTTATGACGACGTTATATGGGATGGTTGCACGGAGTCTAAATCAACACTCCTAGAAAATCTGCACTTGGATGCTCTATGAACTATACTAGGGGTAACTAGGGGACAAGTCATAACCTTATTTCCAGGGAATCGGATTGTCATACCGCCCAAAGAGCGCAGTCGACTTCATAAATTAGTAGCTTTGTATAAAATCATGTTCACAAACGTGCCAAACTACATTAGGCTGCTCATTCCGAGACCTGTATCGGAACTGACCTATTATCCGCTAAGAACTTCAAACTCAATAACGGAAATTAAATGCAACACTAATAGGCACTCTAACTCGCTTCTACAATCAGTGGTTAAAGTTTGGAACGGCCTAAGTACAGATCTGCAGAACTGTACTTGAGTTGACCTATTTAAGAAAAAAATTGCATTTAATGACAATGTCGTTTCTGGGTTTTATTATGTAGGTTGCAAAAGGGAACAAATTTTTCACACGGAGCTGCTTTTAAATTGTAGTGATTTAAACGGGCCTCAATTCGATAGATTTATAAATGATAGTGCTTCTTGTAGCTGTGGTCATTTATATGAAGACACTGAATACTATTTACTATTGTGTCCTCTATGTACAGAACAAAGAAATTTGCTTCTAACAAAAATGGGCCGCCACACCACTAATATACTAAAATGTTATATGGTGATCCAGAGAAAACTGCTTTGGATAATGCCAGTATATTCAGTACGGTACAATGATTTATTAGGGAAACAACGAGATTCGAGTGAATAATTATTAGCCAGTGGAAATGAATCCTTGTGTTTTGTCCTTGGAGACCGATTTTTGATAGTGCACCCCAACCCGTCACGCGTACTGTTGGCCTATCATAACTTTACCTGTATAACAGAATACCTCCATACCCTGAAGGTAATGGATATTTAAGAGATGACGAGATATTGTGTCGTACCTTATTTCAAATTTGTTCGATCAGTTTCTCTTCATGTACAGTTGTACTTGCACCATTGCAAATGTGTGTTTCTGTAGGGTACGACGTTAATATAGGCATTGCCTGTTCGCCAATCCCTATTTCAACGAGAAAATAAAAACATTGTTTAAAAAAATGTATATAAGTTAACGGCATGGTAGGAAGACAATACACAAAGTTATGTTTCGAACTCGCGAATCCTTACACTGTTAATAGACGCATTTTTGGCTCATAATTTAACAAGTTTACAATCGAGCCTACAGTACGTGGCGAGTGAATTGTAACTAAATCACCCGCGGAGTGGAGTTATCACCCAAATCTATAACTTTCAAATTTTGTACATATGGACAAAAAACATAAGCAAAGTGCGAGGTTTACGGCACATTCAGAACCTAGCCGCGCCCTGATTGGATATGTCTGGTTCGTACTTAAGAGTCGAATAATGCAGATCAGGTTTGGAAAGCGTGCCATGTGACAGCTATGTTATACAGTGGTGGCTCTCACATAGGGAGGGGGTGCGGTACGTGCAAGGGGACACTCAACAATTTGAAGAAAACCCTTTTTTAACTTTGAGGGCAGGGGTAAATTTTAAAGGATATTGAACCATTGTTGTTTAAAAATTAAAAATATAATGTAAATCTGGCGAAAGTATGGACATGTACATGTAATACAGTCCTTCCAAAACGTCTAGAGTTAAGAATTTGGCGAGTTTCAGTTCTGAAAATCAAAATTTTGTAATGAAGGGCCAAATCATGGTTGGCCAGTAGATATGGGTTCAATACAACATCTGTAGACACTGAAAAAGAGTCACTGATCTCAACAGATCTTCAATATTAACGGTTTGTTTGCAAAACACTGGTATCATTAAAAGTAGCATTTCTATTCTAAAAACAGTTACCTTGAACGAGATGAACTCATCAATCATGACATTGCAGAAACAAACAAAAGTTATAAATTTTAGTGTTTCTACAGATTATTATGACCTCAGTATTCTTCGTCTACCTCTAAAATGACTCCCTGTTCTTAAAATAGCTTTGTTTGTCGAGAGCATGAAATCCAAGCCTTCAGGTTCGTATTTCTAGGCGTCATTAGAGCAAATCCCAGATTGGTAAGGGTAGTTGAAAAAAAATTAACAGAGCATGGTTTGACTGCCCGCCAACAGAACAACGCGTGATGTCTACTCTAAATTATCGCACCAGCGTTAATTTACATTCCATATGGGATGAATTCGAGTGAAATCTTGGCACTTCAGCTTTTGGAATCACAATAGTGTAGATCCTTATCCTGGGGTAAAGACTAGAGCTGAAACGGCTGGCTCATTTTCGTAACCGACTAACCGAGAGCTATAACCGGATAATATCCGGTTATACGTGGCCATTATTTCACCGAATATGGGACCAAAACTATAAGAATTGGTAAGACGTATGCTCAAACTATTTCGTAGCGTGTATACAAACGAACGTTGTCGAGTACTCGACAACGTTCGTTTGTATACAGACTATGGAATAGTTTCTGCGATTACTCAGTACTCACGGAAACTGCCGAAGATTATTGAAGTCTTGAACGCCAAAGTCGATTATTTCTCAATGAATACAACGCGGCTTCGAAGTGTGATCTAACACAAAGGAGAATCGGCAGATTTACTGCGTTTTAAACGTGGGATGACGATCACTATCGATATTTCGGATAATCGGTTGACGGTTTTTCTAATCGGTTAAACTTTACCTGTATATCACGTGACCCCTCATTGGACGAGCTCGTTCCAATGAGGGGTCACATGATATGGTTTTGTTGAATTTGTTTGAAAAATTTAATAAATGATATTTAAAATAATAAATTTTGATATCGTCTGCGTTGGGTAAAGGGTTAAAAGAAAAGCATGCTTCTACTTCATTCCATGATGCATACAACATAAGTTTGCATTCATTTAAACACTGATTTGTGATCTTGAAGACAATTTGTTTGTCTACATTTGGTAAATTATTTGGTGTTGACATCCTGAAAAGGGATGAATGATAACAGAAAGTGCGTGTAGAGTGGATTTCTAATAAGATATTGCGTCCCCTGAGTTCCAATGTGTTCTATGTGCCAGTAGGCACATAGAACACATTGGAACTCGGGGGACGATTGGTCGAGTGGATTCTTGTACCTTACAAATAATGTGATTCTGTCAGCCGCAAAGATCACCGCTACCAACTGTCGTTCCATACTTGTTTACACTTGTCTGAAATTGTTCTTTAAAGCTCAAGAGTGTACCTAACAGAACATCGGTGTGTGTGTGTGTGTGTGTGGAGGGGAGCATTAGGGTACAATCGACATGGGTTTGTCACTGTATGTCTTGTGTTCGCAGTGTGGGTTGTGCTATTCACTTTTCAGATTGAGAATATGTAACGTAATTATGACAAGTTATCAATTTTCTTCCTTTTTAAAAACAAAAATGGCCTGTGCTTGCAAATTGAAATGATACAGAAATAAATATTTTTAAATATCGTCCTACTCTATCAAGACGTGTTAAAAATTACTTCCAGTTACATTTCTGTGGGCAGAGGTGTTTCGGATTAATTATGTGGACACTGCCGTCCGGCATTACCATCGTTCAGTAATCTTTTCCACAGAAGTCCACAGGCTTTTTTCCACAGAACTACATGCCCACAGAAGTCCACAGAAATTGGTATCAAACTAATTTCTGTGGAAAACCAGTGGGCGCCCATTGCGGACATGTGGAAAAGTGACTGCCCACGGCGACTGTACTGTACGCCCCCTCCCCCCCCCCCCCCCCGCCAAAAAAAATAATAACCTTGAGATCTACTTGCTCTGTTTTGCTTCTCTCGCCTTTTTCAATATAAGATGATATTTTGTAGAAAAATTATTGTCTGGGTGAAGACACAATTCCGAGAATGGGACACTGGGGCTACGCTTTCATTCGTGCATAGAATTCTACTTCGGGTGCCCGGTGATTCGGGTGCCCCATAAAATATGACAAATACCCACCAAAATTTCGGTTTATATAAGGTATATCAATGAAAAATATGAATTAGACGTTCCTCCATTTAATGATCAGCATACCCCTACGCCTACGCCCAACAGGGTATAAGCTTTGTATACAATACCCTTTCGAAACGTACGGCCGGTATGATGTTTCAGATTACATATCGGTTTAAGGAAAATATTTAGGCTTCAGTTCAGTTTTTCTATGTGTGACGAACATATAAAAAATTTACAGAACAGCACATCCGTTTGAATGGGTTAAGATTTATCGCACTCGATTGCTTCGGTCCAGGATATCGTGTTATCCTGGGCCAAAGCAATCGACTTCCTCTGAAGTGCTGAGGAATCATCTGTCTCCGACTGCCTACATGGGGGCACGATGACGCAGTGCACTGAGGCGTACTGCACGTCGATGGCGCGCATGTCTTCTGCCAATCTAACCCTGCCTGTGCCGCGGTGCAGAGTTCAGAGTTACGATGGTGGACAGCTGAAGGCTGCTCGTCGTTGCTCGGTGGTTCTTTCCGGGTGTTCCGGCTTCCTCCACCCGTAAAACCGTCACCGACATGATATGACCCTGGCTGTTAAAGTGTCGTTAAACTCTAACAAATAGATAAATATCATCTGTCTAATCTGGGTATTTCATTTCTTTTATTTCATTTCTTTTATCTTCCCTAATTTCTCTTCACAAACGATCTCGCTTCCGATAACTCTTCCCAAGGTTTTTCTTTAGTATCTACTCTTTCCGTAAATCTAACTGTGCCTTTCAGCCTAATTTGATACTTTATATGACCCACTCGCAATATATGTGTGCACTAATGTTCAATTTGTCTTATGGAGACAGTTTACATAAGCACTGATGCTTGCTGCTGAATCCACTTTCATTGATTGTACTGTGTTTCCTGTTGATTATTACGTTATTACACTCTGATGTATCGGTTTTAACTTCGAAATAAAATACAGTTTAACCCGTTACCTAACCATAAAAGCAGACGACACTTGAAAAAAAAACGAGCTCGTTCCAGTGAGGGGTCATAACCTATGTTCTTGAGACAAAAAATGAAAACAAAATAGTTATTCAACAGGACAAAAATTAAAAAAAATAATGAAAATTAATTGACGATTTTTGAGAATAGCGCTGGCCGTTTTGGACATTACGTTAGGTAAAGGGTTAAATAATATAATTATCGTTAATAATGAAAAGAAATAAACAGAGTAATCGCTTGACTGGATTGGTTACGTGAAATAATTCATTTAAACTAAACTAAACTAAACATATGTTCGGTTCTGTATTTATCACACACCTCCCATGTAACAACGAGTCTACAAGAAAATTGAACTAAAAAGTACTTTTCAACTGGATAATTTCCCCGTTTTCTTCGTTGTCAACAAGACATCACTGATAGGTGGTGGGGTACTAAGCTAAATCTGCTTTTTAATTCATACGGCATTCAAATGATCGAAACCAATTGCCACAGATCAGTGTCACGGTTACGATGACTGAACTCCAAATATTGACTAAACTGAGGGAATAACACACGAAAAAGTTTTTAAAATGGCTGATAAGTTTAGTACACTCCATAACTATAGTTCAAGTTGTGGAAAGCATTTGTCACGGAACAAGAAGTCAGAATGTTATTTTTATTTTGTAAATTTTTCACTCGAAGCTGATTGTTAAATATCCCGGGTAAACAAATCTAAATGAGGAACTTTGAATTTCTAAGCGATCTCGACTGCGGTGCATTCGATCAATGATGACGTGATTTATTTGGACGAGTTCCTTCTCTGTGTACGTTGGAAACAAAATCGAACGTGTTTTGTATCACCACATGTGCGATACAATTTTATTTTTGTCGTACAGGCAGATCGGTGGAAATCTCGAGTTTTACATTAATAGGTGTGTGATTAATACAGATTATCATAATAATGTGCATGTCCTGTGATTTGTATCAGATTCGAGGTAGTATCCAGAATGGGGTCTCAACGAGCCGGCTTTGTCGGTGTGTTGTGATCCCATTTTTGGACACCACCGAGAATCTGATGCAAATCACAGGACATGCACATTATCAAGCTAATTCATTTATCTAATAATTCTGTAACATAAAAAGATTACATCTTAAATATATACAGTTTTGGGACATAATGTTGGGTGAGAACAAGTTTTTTAAAAAACGTATTTTATGGGACTCTTTTTTGTTGTGCACTGTAACAAACAATGAGTAACGCGGTCACCGCAATTTTCAAAGCTGTTTTGTCAAATTATTCACTCTCAGTGTCACTTTATTTTTAAATAGTTTGCCCATTCCAACTGTTTAACTAATAAAGGTTTGTTTTTATTTCGTTTAATCAGTGTTTATTGTGGAGGGTCATTGGCTATTAATAGTTCTATCGCTGACCGTGAGGAATTTTGTTTTGTTTTGGAGGCGATGAGCTGCTGAGTCCATCACTGAAAAGCACATAGACTGTATTCATGCGTCTGTTATGATCGCTGTCTTACCGGAAACGAGCCGTCTATATGATAAGAGATAGATTGAGTCGTCTATGTGATACGAAATCGGAACTCATTATGTGATATATACCGTTTCTCGTAGTTTTCAGGCCAAAATCTATATGATTGTTAGATAAATAACACGTCGCTCGTCGTGACGAGGGTTCATTAAGGTCATTAGTCCAGTTCCCTCCCAGTAAGATAGTTTGATCTGCTTAAGTACAAACACACAAAAACTGTTCGGCTGGTTTTGATGGGTCTTCGTGCTCCGTTTTTCGGTTTGCCGCAAATAAAACTGCAACCGAACCAGAAAACCGAAAATCACCCAACTCTGCTACCTGGTTTACAGTATCACAAACGGTATAAACACGTAAAAAAATGAAATAAAACGCGTTTCATAATAGTCAGTTTTCGGCCGGCGTCCCGTAACGGTCAGTGCGAGTCATTTTCCGCAGTCATCTATTTTCAGCCCAAATCTCAGTCTTTCGCATAGCATTACTATTGGGGTAAAGCTATTTCATATATTTACTTTCAGACGCACTAAGATCGCATCAACAAGAGAGAGAGAGAGAGAGAGAGAGAGAGAGAGAGAGAGAGCGAGAGAGAGAAAGAGAGAGAGAGAGAGGGTACCTCTGTTGAGTTTTTTCCGCCCAGTGCTTCATAATTTTAAAAAAGTTTAGAGAACTCCTGAACCACAAACCGCAAAGGTGGATCATCCGATCCCACTCTTTGGCTGTCTGGTGTGATACAGCAGCATCGGCTGCTCTATCACACTAAGCCCTCAAATCTAATCTGCAAACGGTCCATAGATCTGTTTAAAACAGCATAATTTCGGCTTCGAACTTGTAACCCTTTACCTAACATGAAAAGCAGACGACACTTGAAAAAAAATCTTGAATAACTAATTCTTTTCATTTTTTGTCTCAAAAACATGGATTATGACCCCCCTCATTGGAACGAGCTCGGTGAGCTCGTTCCAAAGAGGGGTCATAACCTATATTTTTGAGACAAAAATAAAAAAAAAAATAATGAATATTAATTGGCTATTTTTGTGAATAACGCTGACCGGTTTTGGCCGTTAGGTTGGGTAAAGGGTTATTACCATAATTAAAATCGTGCTACCTGTTCAAAATTATTCGTCATTTACTTGTACCACTTTTCATTTTTTTTTGTCAGGACATTGGCCGGTCTGTAATGGTATATTTATAGCCGTAACAACGACCCAGATTTGCTCATCTTACCATCTACTTGCTATTACCATCAGCAGATATTTTGCCATTGCCAAACCGCTGCATTATCAATTGTATCTCAGAAAGAAAGTCGCGGTATTTGTCGTACTTTTTATATGGGCAGCCTCCTTCGGCACAGCTTTTATTTTGTACTACCGCTCTGAACCAGGTGAGTGATTATCTCCATCTTTAGTCAGCTTTTTCTTCGAAACTAATCTATGAAATATATGTATAGTCAATAAGCTACAAAACACCGTGCCTATCATTTACTGTTAATATTAATACAACTGCGGCCCCTAAATTACTAGTGTGATTGCGCAATGAAAAGGGAAACGATTTATCACGCGATCTAACTAGGGTTTAATCCCGGGAACAGGAATTCCCGGGTTCCCGGTTCCGAAAGTCGGTCACGATACAAGGGAAATCTATAGCACGGAGTCTGGAATCACGCATGGAACTGTTTGTGTGTTGAACTAAAGTATTTTTAAATTGAAAAACTGCCCAACGCAAATTTGTAAGATTTCGTCAGCCCTTACACGCTTGAACCCTTTTTTATAAACAATATTTTTATTTCATCATTGGAATGGGGTTTGGCGAACAGGCAATGCCTATATTAACGCCGTACTCTACAGAAACACACATTTACAATGGTGGAAGTGCAACTGTACATAAACAGAAACTGATCGAATGAATTAGAAAGAAAGTACCACATAATATTTCGTCATTTCTTATATATATATTACCTATCGGGTATGGGGGCACTCTGGTATACAGATGAAGGTATAATAGTCCAACAGTACGCGCGTCCGGGTTGGGGTGCACTATCAAAATCAATCTCCAAGGGCAAAGCACAAGGATTCATTTCCACTGGCTAATAATTATTCACTCGAATCTCATTGTTTGCTTAGTATATTCCTGTACCGCACTGAATATACTGGCATTTTCCAAAGCAGTTTTCTTTAGATCACCATATAACATTAGAGTGATTTTGATGGTGCGGTCCAGTTTTGTTAGAGGCGAATTTCTTTGTTCTGTATATAGAGGACACAATAATAAATAGTGTTCAGTGTCCTCATATAAATGGCCACGGCTACAATAAGCATTATCACTTATAAATCTATCAAATTTATGTCCGTTTAAATCACTACAATTTAAACGCAGCTTCGTGTGAAAGATTTTTTTCTATTCCGCCACCCACATAATAAAACCCAGGAACGACAGTGTCGTTAATTGCAAGTGTCTTCTTAAATATGTCTACGGAGTACAGTTCTGCAGATCTGCACTTAGGCCGTTCCAAAATTTTACCGCTGACTGCAGAAACGCGTTAGAGAACATATTAGTGTTGCATTTAATTTCCCTTAGTGAGTTTGAAGATCTTGATAAGGTGATAGGTCAGTTCTGATACAGATCGCGGAATGAGTAGCCTAATGTAGTTTGGCACGTTTCTGAATATGATTTTGTACAAAGCGACTAATTTGTGACGTCGTCTGCGCTCTTTGAGAGGGATGAAACCCGATTCCCTATAAATAAGGTGATGACTTGTACCCCTAATTACCCCTATTATAGATCGTAGAGCATCCAAGTGCAGATTTTCGAAGAGTGTTGAGTTAGTCTCCGTGCAACCATCCCATATAACATCGGCATATTCAAAACGCGAGAGAATAAAGTATTTATATGGAGTTTCCAATGTGTATCTAGACAGTCTGTAGTTTAGGTTTCTTAGACAGTTTATCATGGGGCTGACTTTATTTATAATACTCTCTACATGTGAATCCCATTGTCCCGTTTTTGAAAAGATCAGCCCAAGATGTTTATGAGTGTCCGTCTCTTCTGTTTGCTACCCTTGGAGGTAAAGATGGGGACGAAGCGTAGAGTTTACTTTACTTGAAATGTACGATGATTCGGTCTTTACTGGATTGAATAAGACCTGCCATGTGTTAGACCACTGAGCAATTTACTCAAGTCATTACTCAAAATTCCTGCTGCTAAGTTTGCATCTTCGATTACAAGATAAAATGTAGTATCATCGGCATAAAGTCTAATATTAGACATAATATCGTTAACAATGTCATTTATGTAAATATTAAACAGACGTGCGTCTAAAACGGATCCTTATGGCACGCCAGCTTTAATGATTTGATTTTTGGATTTCTCTCCATTTTCGACTACATTCTGGGATCGATTTGTCAGGTAGCTTTTAAACCACGTGAGAAGATTACCTCTTATTCCAATAGAATCTAATTTATGAATTAACTGAACATGCCATACTCTATCGAACGTCATACTTATATCACAGAATACCATTTTGACTTCTTTATTGGTGTCCATATTGCTGGCAATAATGTTATCAATATCTGTGAGTTGGTAAGTTGTACTGTCACCTGGGAAGAAGCCTGATAGTAAGGGTGTTAACAATCCGTTTTCCACCAAGAAGGAAAAAAATGCGACTGGAAATTAATTACTTTTTCTAGAATTTTATTTATTTGCCTTGTTATTAACGGATAATTTCTTACGAATAGGCACAACACTAGCCATCTTCCATAAATTTGGAAACTCATTACGTGATAAGGACAGATTATAAAGATAAGTTAGAAGGGGAGCTAACTTTTGGGCCCATGCCTTAATAATTTTGTTATTAATTAAATTTGGGCCACTAGTTTTCAGGGGGTCTAAATTTCTAATATTTGACATGACTTCCTCTTCGGAAATTACTATCGATTCGAGCCTCATTTCACAATGTGGAATGGGTGCTAGTTCTTTGTCATCAACTGAGTTAGCTTGATTAGTAAACTACGTATTTAATACGTCTGCAATCGAATTAGCATCACTAATTATTTCCCCACATTTTTCAAGTGGCGGAAAAGGTTCACTCGATAGATTATGCTCTTTAGAGAAAGATTTAATGGTCCCCCACCAATGTTTACTGCCAAAGTTACGAGGTGATATATAATTTTCAGTTTTAATATCGTATTCCGCTTTGGCTGTCCGTATGAGTGATATAGTTTCATTTCTGTCAAGCCAAAACCTCGCCCAGTCCTGGGCCCTATTTGTCTGTTTTGCTTTTCTGTGTGATCGATCACGCACTCTCATCATTTTACGGATCGTTGAGTTCACCCATGGTTTATCTTTCGGATGTACTATAATTGTTTTGTTTTCTATGTAGTTTTTTGCTGACTCCATGATATACGATGTAAGGCTCTCTGTGGTATCATTTAAATTTTCAGTAAAGAGGCTTTCCCACGTAGTTTGAGCAAAATGTGCCTATAATCCGTTTATATCCATTTTACTCTAATCCCAAATTTGTCTTTTAAAGCAAACAACTTTACTTTTTGTGATTTTAAAGTAACGGCACTACAGTAAAAACTAGAAGTCCTGTCACGAATAGTGCGCATATCTAGGTTTAATTGCTCGTTGGAGTTGCGCGCAATTGCCATATCGAATGGCATCCAAAGCACGGCAGGTTCTCCTGGTTACTCTTAGCAAACACATGCAATGTTTCTGCCAATGGACCTCCGGGTTACCCGGAGGTCCATTGGCTGAAACATTGCTTGTGCACAGGCCATATGAACAGAATTTGATAGCTTTACTTGAATTGAAGTCTCCAACTATCACACATTTCAGCGACATATCATTCCTTTCCTTGTGGATAGATCAATAAGACTCCAGTAATAATTATTGCTTGAACCTTTTACATCCTGCTTCTTGAGGAACCTTTCTTATCAAATCACTGTACTTCGCAATCAGTTCCGGATGGCTACTCTCTTCAAGAGCAAGATCTTCATTCGCTTCAAAGTTCGACCACGTCTTCATTTTCAGCATCACGAGGAAGCACTCACTACTCACTACCCCTTTCAACATCAACTCCTCCTTCACTGCTGCCACCATTCCCCTCTGCTTTATGCAAAGGAGACTTGTGACGGCAGGGAAGATGGAGTTGAATCCGGAGGAGCTAGTGGTGATAAAACTAGCGATTCCGAAAATGAAGACGAGGTAGCAGCGGTTTGAGGTTTTCACACTTCTCTTAGGAAAAGAACTTTTGCGTGTAAAGATGGCAGATTGCTAATAGAATATTTTCAATTTCAGGAAAATAAATATGTGTTACTATCTTGTAAATTTACTTGATATTAACCGGAACATTTCCAGGTTCCCAGTTCTGAATATAATTTCATTCCCGTTTCTATAGAAAATAGGAAATATATTAAACCCAAGATCTTACCCAGTTTTGATTGACGTAGTGATAAAGCAGTAAAGCATGGTATATCATTTCATAACATCCCTAAAGTAGTTCCCGATGTACGTATATGTAGTTGTATTCCAACAATGACAGTGATCCAGAAGAGGAGGAATGAAACACCCCGAGTGACACCATTTAAGTAGTTTTGAACAGTCCTTTCAAGACAATTCTTTACTGTATTGATGTCATTCTGAACTACATGTTGTAGCGCACGCTCTTCCAAACATAGCTTTCTTTTTTAACAACATTATAGGAGTATATGCCGTTTGTTTGTCAGTCCATTTAGTCATCTGTTATCGAGTTTGAGATCAAGTGGTGAATAGAATCTTCAATCCATGCGCAGATGAAATTTGAATAGAATCTTCAATCCATGCGCAGTCTTCAATAAAGTGGGTTTGTACCCATCAGAACGCTCGTTCATATCTAATTGACTGAACTCATAAAACAGTAACTTTAATAATACACCGAAGTCTTGTTTGAGATCCATCATTTAGGGATTTTTGTTATGGACTCCCGTATTTTTTTCTGAAATTTCTAAGCTGAACTGTATCTTTAGAACCCGAGTGTAAGTAGAGTGTGGCACCAAACGGATATTTCTGATTTATAGTTTAAACTCTTAGCCCGGTGAGCATTTTCTAAATATTTTTCACAAAATATTGTCATGGCTGCTCTGAAGCAGTCATGACTAGATTTTATGAAAATCTGATGGGGGCGCGCTAGCTCAGTAGGTAGAGATGCAGGCTGCAAGCCGAGACGTCCTCGGTTCGAACCACACCTGCGACAACCACGTTGTGTCCTTGGGCAAGACATTTCACCCTCATTTCCCACGTGGGGGGTCCCTTGGCCTTGTGTACTAAGGCGTACTGTACGTCGATGGAGCACTTGTCTTCAACCAGTGCCTGCTTGCGTGGGGTTTGTATGTTGGACAGCTTGACAGCTGCTCGCCGTTGCTCGGTGGTTCTCTTCGGGTACTTAGGCTTCCTCCACCCGTAAAACTGTCAGACACGAGGTGACCCTGCCTGTCGGAAGTGTCGTTAAACCACAATAAATAAATAAGTATGACAATTGACATTTAACTGGAGAAATCATTGGACAATAGGTAAATTCAATTGACAAGAGAGAAACTTGATTACATGTGCCTGGCAAGAGATTTTGTGTCCATGTTCATTCGCCAGAAGCAGGCAAGGAGTTAATGGGTTCGGACAATATATATATTTAAAATAAGGTGTTGTTTTTTTTTTTAAATAGAGTGACAAAACATAAGAGAAATAGCCAAACAAATATATTATTATGTCCCTTAAATTAATTTTAATCATATTAGCTTGGTTTATGAAGTTTGGAAACAATATGGCGGCGAACATGCCCGCCACAAATACCACAGAATGCTATTTTCGTCAATAAGACAGCTATGTTTTAACACGAATTTAGTGGGAACAGCCAATTCCCGTGAGAGATGTCAACAAACTAAAATGTGAAATGCGCATGTTGATTCAAGTTTAGCACGACAATTTAGGCTCAAGTGTAAACGCTCACCAAAACGCGAAAAATGTCAATATTGCAGCATTAAAACTAAATGGTCAGAAATAGATTGTGGCATATTATTACCTCTTCAGCGGGCGCTGTCTGGTATATTAACGGAGTCTAGCAAGGCAGTAATCCATGACGTAATGCATCCGGAAGCGAGCGGCGGACGTTAATGAAAACAAAATTCACATCTGGTGGATGATTTCAGCGGTAGTTGGGTGTCTGACAAGCACACATTTCACGCACCGAGCTGTAGAAGACATGGACGGTCAGTCAGAGAATGTACCACATTCAGTCCAAGACGCCAATACCTTGTAAATCCTCCTCGGTTCGCAAGACAAGCGCGGATTCGACGTGGCATACTCTGTCTTCTGCCAGCTTCCAACATGCCAACGGCACTTAAACGTTTGTGACGTGTCAGTCTTCCCATACCTCAAAAGTTACGTTTCGATCACAAACTACTGATGAACGAGTTTATACCAAGAAAAAAACGATGAGACCTCCGAAAAAGCACGTCCAGTACAAATGAAAATTTCAAAACGTACACCACAGACATTAACGCGGGGCTCGTGCGAAAAACCTGCACGAATCTTTCGTTGGCCGGTGGCATTCATGATCCACACCGCACTTGGTAACATATTGGTGTGTCCAGTCACGCGTATTCAAAACCATGTTCCGAAAATACCAACATTAATTTGGATATCCCCTACTTGTTTGTATAGTACAGTAATAACATGATTTTGTAGGGCCGGTTTATTAACGACACTTGGTGACTGAAAAACAGCGAATGCACACGAGTGTTTTACAATATAGTCCCTCGCCTCGAAAGAATTATTTCAGGTAACCAGTCCATTCTGTTTATTACTTTTAATTATTAACGATAATTATATTATTTAACCCTTTACCTAACGTAAAGGCCAAAACGGCCAGCGCTATTCTCAAAACTCGACAATTAATTTTCATTATTTGTTTCATTTTTTGTCTCTAAAACATAGGTTATGGCCCATCATTGGAACGAGCTCGTTCCAACGAGGGATCATAACCTATGTTTTTGAGACAAAAAATGAAAACAATAGTTACTGAAGATTTTTTTTTTTGCAAGTGTCGTCTGCTTTTCATGTTAGGTAAAGGGGTAAAAAAAAACAGAAAACAATGAAGTCCTCATTATACCCACGGCAAAACGTCTTCGTTTGCGTGCACAGATGCATGGACCAATTTTTGATTGCATAATTCACTTGTGAAGTTATCGTTTGTAAGCAAACCCGGAAATGCCAGTAAATCACACTTTGGACAGGAGGAGGCCACCAAAAATTTGCAAGACGTGACGTGAGAGTGGGTGGGTCTCTTGAGTACGTCAAAAATGTGCATTTCCAACTTGTGCAATTTTTTAAATTTTTTAAAAATATATCAATATATCAGCTAATATATACCATCATTTGTGTTTCAAACCTTAAAGATGATGTTGTACATCACACTCTTAACATAAATACAACATCAGGAGGCTTTATATGTGAGAATATTTGGCTTAAACTGGGAAAATGTCACATGTTAGTAGGGGGTGGGTGTCTTGTTCGAAATGCAGAAAATGTGCAGACAATATTTTGGGAACAATTCAAATGAAAATTTGTTCCCGTATATGTACACCTGCTCTGGCCAAGCCTGATAATGAACAGCTTGTCATTTGTAGATTGGGGCCCACAGCAGCTCACAGAGGTTTAAATTGGTGGTACCAGTTTAACCCTTTACCTAACATGAAAAGCAGACGGCACTTGCCAAAAAATGATTGAATAACTATTTTTTTTCATTTTTTGTCTCAAAAACATAGGTTATGACCCCTCATTGGAACGAGCTCCACGAGCTCGTTTCAATGAGGGGTCATAACCTATGTTTTTGAGACAAAAAATGAAAAAATAATAAAAATTAATTGGCGATTTTTGAGAATAGCGCTGGCAGGTTTTGGCCGTTACGTTGGGTAAAGGGTTAAGAACATTATGAGCCCCCCCCCCCCCCTAAAGACAGCTTTGTCTACTAAGTTTATAAGCTTATTTTGGATTTTAATGGGAGAGTAGGGGGTGGGTGTATGAGAACGGTAGTAGAAAATTTGCACGTTGTGGGTGGGTGGGTGGGTGTAAAAAAAAAATAGCACGTCACGTCTTGCAAATTTTTAGTGCCCACCCCCCCCCCCTCCCCCACCCCTTGCTTTGGAAAGAAATAAAAATCAATAATTGTCAGGTTTATGATTCCATCAACCCTTCACTTCCGTTGTTACGTAAGATTCACGCTTTAAACAAATCAGACGACACCTTCAAAAAAAAAATTAATAATATTTCATTTCTTTCTTAAAAACATAGATTATGACCACTGATTGGAATGAGCATAAAGAGACATTTTTAAAGGCTAACCTCCTGTGCTCATTCGCCTCTCGTCGATAATCTTTTACAAGAGAAACAACTTGGTATAGTGGGTCGCGATATTGCTTGTTTTGTGAGGTAAAGTTGACACTTTACATGTGTTGTGTGTCTTGTAAGTGCTTCCAAAATTAGTCATAGCTTGGGCAATAGACCAAAGTAGATGGCAAGCAGTGATGAGTAGTATTGATGGAACATGTTAATGTCGATGACATGTTGACGTTTACGCATTTATTGTAACGAAACATTGGCCGCCATTTTGTTTCGAATGCATGTAGACAAAACTAATTTTGTTTTAATTGAAATTCATTAAAAGTAATTGCCTAGGTATAAATATGTGTATTGAACAGTTCTATTTACATGTTCAACACTACTTGTGTACATTCGAATACAGTTTGTTTGGCGGTTGCCTTGGACTTTCTGTTAGCTGTAAATCCCGAAATTGGATTAAAAGGACGTGCTCTTTCGCAAAAAAAACCGAGGTGGCGCTAGCCCCCTTACAAAGCTCATTCGTATTCTTTCTTTTGGTTTTGTTTTTTGGGTTTAAGGTTGCCACATAGGCTGATAATGACTGGATTTGATGAAATACCCATAAGCATTTAACTCACGAAATTGGCAGGGCCATCGAGAGCGAGGACGGGCCCCGCGAGCACCGAAAGCGCGAAGCGATAAACGGGGCGTCTCGGGATCCTCCCCCAGAATTTTGTTTTTTAAATTAGTGTCAGGAGAAGCATTCTCTTTCATTTTCTTGACAATATCGACTCAATTATGTCCTTAGAATCTGGATAATACACTACCTGTATTCTGCGTGTACGGTGCATTTTCTCTCCAAAGATAATTGTGGCCACCACAATGCAGGAAAGGCCGGTGGAAAACCAACAAACTGGAGCAAGTGGGATTTTATATGAACGGAACCCGGTCAGTAATGCAACTACGTACTCTTGCCACCTCCAACAGCGTCGGGGGCCCGTACTAAAAGCCTTCCCACTACTTTCAGCTCAGACGTATCGATAGGCCAACCTACATTTTTTTTAAAACAACAAACATCCAGGGCAATTACCCGCCCCATTTACCCCCACCTCACCCTCACCTCTCGGCGCCAGTGTAAATCGCGGACCAAGTCGTGGATTCAGTTTAGAAGGAAAAAAATATGGTTGAAGCAACCCAAACGACACTCATTTAGTGACAAAAAAACTCGCTGTCTCTGGGCATTAATATTCTCCAGTGGCATGCATGGAGTTCAGGTATGTTCGTAAACAATAGTTGGAAGAAATACAATGTGTTGTGTCCCCAAAAGTGGCGCGTCGAGACCTATTATACGTCAGTGGGCTGTCGAAAGCTCGTTTCTTCCATGTTGGTACCAAACTCTTTTTCACAAGTTCGAAATCTACATGTACGAGTCCGATACACAAGAAGAAGTACAAGAACAGAAAGCAACTTGTCTGAGCGAATTGTGGTTTTTGCCCCGAAATGTTCGCATATAGTTCCAAAATTTCCTATCATCGAAGCCTCCTTATTCCACAAATAGAGAGTGCTGATTCTAAAATGTCGTATTTCAAAATTCCTGCCTTGTGAACAGGAGCAATCAACTAATTCTTACAGGTGGAAATGAAATGGGAAAGTAGCATTGACAAATCAATCTGAGATGGAATAACACAGGCCACAAAAAGCTCGTGATATAATCAATTAACCCTTTACCTAACATGAAAAGCAGACGACACTTGCAAAAAATATTCTTGAATAACTAATTTTTTCATTTTTTGTCTCAAAAACATAGGTTATGACCCCTCATTGGAACGAGATCGACGAGCTCGTTTCAATGAGGGGTCATAAACTATGTTTTTGAGACAAAAAATGAAAAAAATAATGAAAATTCATTGGCGAGTTTTGAGAATAGCGCTGGCCGGTTTTGGCAGTTACGTTGGGTAAAGGGTTGAAAGATCTCGTGTAATTTCCATGACAGTACATTATCTCTCCAAATGTTGTATGACCACCTAAAAGTCATTTTGCTAATAGAAAACGCCTCAACAACACTCTAGGTGTTCTTCGAAATAACGGATGTAGTGTTCTTCTTCAGGAGCTACAGTTACTATGTTTTCCCCATATTTTTAGATATTCACCTTTTGTCTCTCCTCAAAAAATGGAAAATTAGCGATACGACAACGTGGAATCCATCAACGAACAGTGTGTGGGAGATTTAGTATCCCTGACGGTTTAAGGGAGGTAACTCTATATAATCGCCTTGTAAATAATTAGGATGGAAACTTTTCTGCACCACCGTGTCGATCAATGAAAGACTTCCGACATTGGATCTTGCGAATCGCGGATCGTTTGACACTTTTGCTTTATTTATTGTTTATTCCAGCTGTATAGAACCACGATATTCCTACATAGAACATCCATCTGTCGATTGGCCTATCTCACAAGACCCATTGACGTTTACGAGGCCGCACAACTATCGATGCATACTCTGTAATGGTTATAGTGGTGGGGTGGGGGGGGGGGGGGTAGGACACGCGGTAGGACACGAGGAGGATCCGAAGTGTCTATAATCCTCCTGTCAATGTTTTGTCACAAAACGTGAATCCCATAGCCTTTAATTAAAGCAACAAGTCCGAATGACGGCCGTCAAATATCAATGAGCTGATAAGATAATAATAGTAAGCAAAAGCATCAGATTGCAAGGTATACAAGAGGGCCGATTTGTCAACAACAGCTGCACACAACATGGGGTGACTAACACTCACACACCTCTCTCATTGTAACCTCAGCAACGGGACTTTCCTCATTGGTAGCATAAATAAGGGTATGCATCTCCCCCTCTGTTTCGCCTGGTTATCGGAAAGCACACGGGGGAGGGGGTAACAGAAACGAGTCTCCTCTTTCCCTACCAAGGTGTCACCAAGGTATCAAACAATAGAAGCCCTGCCAAGCAAAGAAGTGGGAAACAATTAACAGTGAGGAAATAGTAAGCATGAAATTATTTTGTAAATGCTAATGATAGCGCCGTAACTAATTAATTAATTGATAAATTAATTAACTTTTGTTTTTATTGTCAATATCTTTATCATTTGTTGGATTTATTTGGCGTCTAAAACACTTAACCCTTTACACAACGCAGACGATATCAAAATGTATTATTTTAAATATTATTTTTTCAAATAATTTCAACAAAACCATATCATGTGACCCCTCGTTGGAACGAGCTCGACGAGCTCGTTCCAACGAGGGGGTCACATGATATGGTTTTGTTGACATTTTTGAAAAATAATATTTCTTCAACTGCTGAATTTGCATATTACATGGGCGGATGCGGCAGATTCGTTCGAGAAAGGGTTAAAAGAGTCAGGTGCTACTAAATTAAAATTTCGAAATTGAATGCAACAGGGTGCTTTGGCACTGCATATGGCGCATTGTTGAATCCAAAGGATCCCACATGGTTATTGCTTTTTTTCATTTGCAATCAGATTTACTTGGCATAAAAATAATTCATTTGGCACCGAACAACCTTTCCACTTGGCAGCAAAATATTTCAGGCAAGCCTTGAATACTGAATTGAGTTAATATGAAAATACGTGACACGTAATGGTGCACACCCAATATTGTTAATTTCGGTAAATATTGCAGTCCCAAAGCAAGATTTTTCAGGAAAGAGGTGGTATATATCGCAGAAATAGCAGCAGTTATGTGAAATATAACAATTTGCCAAAACGTGTTGTACAGCGACATGCAATAAACACAGAACCACACATGTATGTTCATATGTTAATGTGGCGACAAATATGGCAATCGGGAAATTTTGAAAGATTGCGGAAGGATCAAACTTGAGACAAGCTATAGTAAAACAAACTTTCATTTTTTAAACTGACAAAAGATCATAATTCACTGGCAAATTGGTTCATTAGGGTTTAACAACACTTTCAAAAACCAAGACTATATTATGAGCTGGATTGTACGTCAATTTCAATAACTAAGGTTATTATATCACGTTGTTAGTTCCCAAGATCCTTCCCATCCTTCAATACCTAGACGAGCAAAAGAGTCGTACGTGAAGTCACTCGTTCAGGCAATTACTCATTTGTTCGATTCTGGTCGTTCGAACAATCTGAGATGGTTAGCAAGCCTGTAGTAGTGCTAGTAATGGTACAAGGCTGCAAGAGTGGAAGAAGACTACAGGTTTTGGTGACTACTGTAAAAGCTAATCATAGGGCAGAAGATGGCAATATTGGGAAAATCAGTAATAGTGGTGTTGGAGATATGAAGATCATGGAGAGATCTAGAATTATCATCAGGTATATATAGTACTACATCATCATGTCATAGGTATCCTCCTATACCCCGATGAGCATTAAGAGTCGTAAAAGAAATTGCTCTTTCGATACTCATTTGCTCAATGGGATTTGAGTCGTTCGAGCAATGACTTTTTCAGTAATTGCTCAAAAGCTTATTCGCTCGATAAGATTCGAGTCGTTCGGATAATACCTATCCCTGCTTGATTGTATTTTGGGTTTGAGGATCATAGAGGACTTCGCTATACACAGGGAAGGCAAAAACTGAGACGTCCAAGACAAAATAGACTGTTGGGATAGGCAGAAATGGGGCCAGTAAAAGGCAAAACGGGCCAGGAAATAGAAGGATAAACCACAGAATATATCGGGATAGATAAAATACCGAGACTTTGGTGCATATTCGAAACAATAAAGTTACTCTTATACAAAGGAATGCGTCTACTGTTGGGCAAAAAGAAGAATTCTAGGGGACAACAGATAGAAACCTAATATTTAGTGGGAAATCCGCACTAGTAAAAGAACTGTTGGATTTATTTGGGTAATTTTACAAAGTATTCGAACAAATACAATTACTCATACCAGGAAACTCACCTTAAAGCACTGCATGCTACTCTTTTAAGTCCAAAATTGAGGAATCCGTGCCAAATAAAGTTGTTTAGAGGGTTTGTCTGGATGTTCGTGGTAATTCGATTTATTCTAGTTCACGTAAAATTTATCCACATGAGACCTCTCATCATTCATTTAGCACTACGTGCTACTATTATAAGCCCTAGATGGGGGTTTGGTAGTTTGGGTAGTTTTGGATTATTTAGAGGGCTTGTCAGGTTGTTTGTTGTAATTAAATTTACTCCTATTTAATCGAACACACCCTCCGAACACACCCCTTTCCTATTAGGTTTTGGGTCACATAGCAACCATGTGCTACCATAGAAACCAAGATAGCGGTCTCAGATATACAAAATGGACGACATACACTGGTCTCCCCTCAACAAAACGCTCGGTGCATGCACACTAGGACCACGTATCACTATGGGGATGTTGTCACAAGATGGCACTCACGCGGGCTACCATTGACAACCAAAAATGAAGTAACTGGGCCATGTCACATGAGATACGGCCAATGTGGGTCGATCGTGTACATGATTTACTACTAGCATCAAGCCGAGAGATACACGGTTCGATCCCCAGCAGGAGTAACTGTGTTGTGTCATTGGGCAAGGTACTTAATCACGATTGCCCAAGTGGGGGCACAGTGGCGCAGCCATGGGGGCACATCCCCCCCTCCAAAAAAAAATAATAATTCCGATTGGATTTATTACGTTCAAGGTCACTGTCACCTTGACCTTTGACCTAGCGAGTCCAAGATAAATAGGGGTTTTCCACTCACCTAGGCTAACCTACCTATGAAGTTTCAAGAATGTGGGTTCAAGTGTAGTCAAGTTATCATCCAGAAACCAATTATTTACAATTTACTATGTTGAAGGTCACTGTGACCTTGACCTTTCACCAAGCAAGTCCAAAATAAATAGGGTTCTTCCACTCGCCGATGCCAACCTACCTATGGAGCTTCATGAATGTGGGTCGAACCATTATCAAGTTATCATCCGGAAACCAATTGTTTACGCCCGCCCGCCATTCACCAAACAATATGTCGAGCCTGACTTCGTCACAACTTGACTAAACAAGAGGTCCCAGGGGGCCTTAATTGCTCACCTGCCAACGTGGTTCAGAGAAGTATTTGGGGTCACATTCAGTTATACATGGTTCATCAACACTACAAAGGAATGAAGGCATGAAAGGCAAATTTTATGGAAAAACACTAAGGAATCGATTTGAACAAACCTGAACCTATCATGCTCCCCATGCCACCCCCACCCCTGCCCGTAGAGAGCCCAAATAATAAGCCGGGGACACAAATTTAACAAACTTGAACCTGATCCCCCTTGAGATGAAGAAGGTTTTTAAAGAAATGTCCTCACGTTGCATCAAGTTAATCTTTGGGCCCCAATAGAGAGCCCAAATTCTAACTGAGGCACTCGATTTGTACAAACTTGAATCCGACCCTCTTAGAGATGTTGTATACCAAATACGGAAGCATTCATACCAAATATGAAAGATTTTTAAAGAAATTTCCTCATATTTCACTAAGTTAAAATTCGGGCTCCTACTGGGAGCCCGATTATTAACACATGGACTCGATTTGAACAAACTTGAATCTGACTGATCCCCCCCACCCCTCCCCCACCCCACCCCTAGAGATGTTATATACCAAATATCAAAATATTCTAAATGATGGTTCTGGAGTAGAAGATTTTTTTATTTTTTTTAAAAAAAAAAGTATGGGTGCTATCAGAGTAATGCCCCTTGTGGTGCCCCTTGTGAGCGCGGCAAGGTTATTTGTACAAATTTGAATTGACATATAAGGAACATACACACCATATTTGGTTCAATTTGGTCCAGTAGTTTGGGAGGAGAAGTCGATAACGTAAAGTTCACGATGGACGACGACGGACGCCAAGTGATAAGTTAAGCTCCCTTCGGTGAGCTAAAATTCATCCATACGCCACCCCCCCCCCCCCACCCCTCCAATTTGGCCCATGTAGGGAACATTAGGTAAGAAATTTTATTATGGAGATATTTATACTTGCAGGATGTATAGGGGTGCGTAATAGCAGATTTATGTGTGATATCCGACCTATCTCAATTTAATGACACCAGTGTTGTCAGTTATTTGTCAGACTCGAGAAAAAAACGTCGCCGGTGTTCCGTCGCCGGATTTACGAAATAACCTCGCCGTTATTTGGTAATTTATCCGTTTCTTCTGGTCCGGATTCGCTATTTGAAATTGATGAATCTCTTAGGGCGATAGGAAAACGAAAGAATCGCTAACAAAAGTAAGACGTTAATATTATTTGATACGCAATTGCTGCCAGTTTAAAAAGCATATTTGTCTTTATTTTGTGTGATATCATTAGGCATACTTATTTAATTCTATTCAATTAGTTTCCTATTTTTAGTCGAATTTTTCAACAACAAAAAACCTTGACTATTGGTATGGCGAGGGCAGGTCGCCGGGCAGGCGGCCTTTTTTGCCAAAAAACTTAGTTATTTCTGGACGGGTTTTGATATTTGGTATGTAGCTTGATATGCACGTGCGACACCCGATGACGCAAAGTAGGGCGTGTCAGCGCTTTTTCTCAAGAGTTATGGCCCTTTGTTAAAATCTACTGATTTTGAGCTTGATAGCGCGATACTTCCACAAACATCAACCGATTTGACAGATATTTGGCACATGGGTTTCAAGGAACAATGTCTTGGTCGAGTTCGAAAATCTATGCGGACCATTTCATAGAGTTGTTGTGTTGACGTTTGTTTCGTGATTGATCATAATACAATGATTCATAAGGATTATTATTGTCCTCACACAAGGTGAAGGGGAAATAAATTTGAAAAAAGAGTTTCAATGTGGCCAAATTATTGATGCCATTCACACGTCCACATATCCTTAAATAAACTGGTTTTGCATCCATTGCACCCCCCCACCTCCCCTCCCCACCCCACGTAGCACATGATGTCAAATTTCCTTCCACATACTGATGTGGTAAAAAATAGCCCTCAATGAATGTGACCCCCCCCCCCCCCCCATACTCCTTTTCATCAACAACTATGATATAATTCATAAATTAATTGATGTTGACACAAAACAAACATCTTGTGACAAAACTATCACAAATGGGAAATTTATACTGATGTGGTAAAATTTTTTTTTATAAAATAGCTCTCAATGAATATGCCCCCCCCCCCCCCACACAATATAGGCCTACCCCTCTTCATCAAAAACATGATATAATTCATGCATTAATTAATGTTGACACAAAACAAACAACTTGTGGCATTAAACATCCTACTTGTGATCGTTTTTTAAATTACATTCAGGCTTCTGAAGACATTTCACATCATGTGTTTGGTGAATCATTTGTAATTTTGTAAAAAACAAAAAGCAGTTTTCTCAGTTAAGGCACCTAGAGTCATTGGTATGGTACTGACAAAACATAAAACATTGCTTGTTTCAGCAGTATGACCACTACTGATCATGTGGTATATCATAGCACTGTTAAAATGCCTAAAAGCATTCAATTTTGATTTTGTGGTGTTTTGCTTGAGCAGCAAGTATCCATTAGGGTACTTTCACAACCTTGAATTTAATTCCCACAAACACCCATTTTGCTAAAAAAAAATTGGGTTTTTTT